>PVKH010023501.1:0-13837 GCA_004027955.1 Chaetophractus vellerosus
GCTGTCAAAGGATGAGCTGGTAAATTCTCTCCGAATGTTAAATCAGTTCCCTTTCATAAGCAGTCAACTGAATGGATAACAGCGTCATCCATTCTTCATCCAATCTTGCTGATTGATGCAGATGCAATTAGCCCCAGGCTTGCTGGACCCAACAGCTGGGCACAATTACCTGGCCGAGTTGACACATTAGCCTAGCCATCACACCCCCTTTACCCTGAGCATATATAAACATTTCCAGACAAAGTATGTAAGTGTTAAATTACATACTTACATACTTATACCTGGTCCACCCCTTCTGCATCTGTTCCTAGGAGAGAACAGAATCCTCCCACTATGGCCCAAGCACAAGGCAAATGTGTGTAGAACATCAACCTGCTTCAGCTGAAGTTGGAGACCTTCTGGCCACGGGAGACTGAGCACTATTGCAGCTGCCTTGCTCTGTCTCTTCTTTATGTAGTAAACATTGTTCTCCCCAGGGCCTGTGTGAGGTATGCTTTTTTTGGTGATCCTGATGATTGCAAATCATGGAATGGGTTGGGACCCCAGGACTGTTGCTCCTGGTGGCAGCTGTTATTATGATCTTTGCAACACTCCATATGGCATTGCAAAGTTCATAATATGATCCCCTGAAGATGGTAACAGTTCTCTCTTTCCTGACCAACAAATGAATTTATTTATGTGCATGCATCTTTCTTTGCCTTCCCAATTTTCTTCACTTCCCACTATCTGAATTTCTAATAAAAAATGCAGATTTCTACCCTAATTTATTAGTTTTGCTGGCCTTCACAACTCTTATTTTTGCTCAAGAAAGTAAGAATGAATTAAATTTGTAAAATTACATTGCATATTTTGAGTGATGAATGAATTTTTGGAGTTGTTCACAGAATGATGTATCAAGACTGAGGACTGAGGCCCATTTATCTTTTTGCTTCATCTTAAAATATCTATTTTGGAAGGCAAAAGTTAAAAAGGAATGGTATATAATATTTAATTATATAGATATTTAATATAAAAATTGTGACTAAATAAAAATAATTTATATTTTTGCTTTTCCTCATTTTGCTGAAGAGCATGAAGAATATAGCAATATATCTGCACCATGCCATTCACTTAAACGACTCTTAGTTGTTTTTTTTAAAATAGGAAATAACATCATCAGTAATAAAACTCCTTTTCTGCATGTAACATATATAAACTGCTTATGCTTCAAGAGTCATATAAAACTTCTTACTATTATGGCTAAATTTAAATTTATGATTTTTTTTTTTTAAAGATTTATTTATTTTATTACATATCTCCCCTTCCCCCCGCTGCGGCGACGTGCCGAGAGTGGTCACTGCGCCTGCGCGGCTTTCCCCGCTTGTGGGCGGTCTCTGCGTCCGTTCACGGCCGGCGCTTGCTTCAGTTCCCGGGTGGCTGGCTGCGCTCCATCCGCAGGTGACCTGCCCTGTCCGTGGCAGCTTCTTGCCCTGCCCACGGCGGCTCCGGCCCGCCCATGGCGGCTTGCCATTCTCAAGGTGGTCTGCCCGCTAGGAGAGGTCCCCGGGAATCGAACCCAGGGCCTCCCATGTGGTATGCCGGCACCCTATCCACTGGGCTATCGAGCCGGCCCAATTTATGATGTTAAAACCCAATTGAAATTAATGTTCTATTGCAGTTAGTGTTTGAAATGCTTCCCTAATGTGCAATATATATTAAAATCAACGTAAGTTATCCTCTGGGAAACATATTTCACCAGGTACTTATACATACTCATTAAGCTGCCAAATATTCAATGATTTCTTTTTTCAAGAAAATCCTGGTGATCCTAACTTCAATTAACAGTAAGAGAAAATATTTACATTTCCCAGTATATAAATTATATTTATTAAATAACTTAAAATAAAAACTTGGTCCATTTCTGGAATTATATGACATTGTTTCTGTAGTAATGTTTTTAATCTCACCTCACCTTACATTCCCTCACACCTAAGATGTAATTTTTTCTTTTTAAAAATAATCATATAAAAATATTATTTTTTATTTATCATATGAGAATCTGACAATGTCTTAGATATATGGAATACAACAATTGCTATAGTCAGCTATGTTATCTCCAAATCTGGCAGTTGCATATCAGTTTATAAATAGAAAGATTTATGACATATAGTTCATTTTATTTTTATCTACTATTACTTCTTAGAATAATATAAAATCTCCATAATGCCTTAATTGAATGAGAATGTATACCTCATAAAAGGAAGAAAGGTCCATCGGTACACTTTAACCCTATCAATACAATCAAACATTAAAACTCAAACAGGCCAAGCAGGCCTTACACTAGAAAACATGGTTCACATTGGAATCAATCATAATAGACTCCCCTGAATTAAGAGGCATAAATAAATGATGCAACAGTCTGGAACAAACTTCTAACTCCCAGTGACTTGTTGCAAAAATGATTATTTCACACTCACTCAAAATTGGTTGCAGATATTCCTGGTTGGGGATTTGTAATTCAAAGCTTTATGCTCAATCCACTGAGTGTCTCCACCTCTTCTTGGTATTTGGTATCTTTCTTTTCATCCTGGAGAAGGGGGAAAGAAGAGAGTAGAAAATTGTGTAAGCAAAATTTATGAGGTAGGCCTAGACACCAAGTACTTCTTTTCCAGCCACGTTCCTTAGCCAGAAGTCAATTATCTGGTCATATCCAATAACAGGGTAGGCTGCAAAATGGAGATATTTTCCTGTGTGCAGTGAAGGACCGGGTAAAGCAATTACAAGATACGTAATTAGTGAACACAACCAGCAAGCAATTTGAAGCTAGATCTTTTCAAGTGCAAATTCTTTAACACTAAGCTAGAGAAACTTCCAGAGTTTGGAGCTAGGAGAAACTGCTTACATTTTATGTAATTTATGCAAAACCATTTTACCTCTCCAAGCATGAGTTTCTCATCTATAAAGTGAATATAGTAAATCCTACCACAAAAGTGTGTGAAACTAGAACAAAGTATTTTTTATGAAAATTGTAGACTAGAAAGTTTTATGCAGAAAACATGCTCTTATAATATGCACAACATCCAAACATTAGGCAAAAAAATTCTTAGTAAGATAGGGTTCTGTAAGAAAGAATATTTATCTAATTTTAACCACTATGTACAGGTGAAATTACCATTCAAAACCAATTAGATACATTAAGTAGGGGGTTAAAAAGCCCACAAATGGATTTAATAAAAATTCATAAACATACCCTCTACAATGAACTCACCATACATGTTTAAATACATGTGTCAGTAAAACAAATAATAGATAAACGAACATATAAATTAAGTTCTGACAATTTCTAGCATATTCTTACTAAATATTTGTTTATAAATATGAGTCATGCAGCCCATAACTTTTACTTGGCCAGTTTGGGGATAATTTACTGTTTGAACATGTTTTTATCTTGTCACTTTAGCCTGTGTTCAACTCTCTCTGTTTCTTTCCTTATACCTGTTCAAAACCCAAAGATTAAAACTCAGTTGCCATGAAAGAGTCAGCTTCCTTGTACCATACTCAGTGATTGCTGTCTGTGACTGAACTTTGTGTACCTACCCTAAATTCCTTCTGTGTGGATCACAGACTTGGTTTTATTTTATATTTTTAAATAATTCTTTATTTTTTCAATACTTTAGATTACATAAATGTTACATAAAAAATATAGGGGATTCCCATAAGCCCCACTCCCTATCCCTCCCACACTTTCCCACTTGAACAACATCCTTCATTAGATTGGGACATTTGTTACAATTGATGAACACACATTGGAGCATTGCCACTAAGTGTGGATTATAGTTTACATTATACTTTAAACTCTCTCCCGCACAATTTTGTAATTTATAACAAGATGCATAATGGCCTGAATCTGTCATTGCAACGTCATTCAGAACAATTCCAATGTCCTGAAAATCCCCCCATGTTATACCTGTTTTCCCCCATCCCAATCCTCAGAACCTCTGGTAGCCACCTAGACTTAATAGGTGGATGTCCAAGAACTTTCTATTTTATTTTTGGTTATGTGTTGTGTGGTGACTAGAGATCACAATGTATCAGGAAGCTATTTGACAGAATATTCATTTTAAACTTCATTAAGAAAAATAGTATATTTCCATTTGGAGTGGGCCAGAAATTTTTCTCTCATTAACTTCACATTGTGGAACTTCCCATATAATGCTTGATAGTCTTTTTGTGACAGTAGTTATGGCATCGATGCTTAATTATTTTAATCTAAATGTCAGGTAATGTTACATTACTTTTTTTTTTCATTTTTAAACATATTCAGAAAACATTGACCGCTTCTGTGAACTTTTTTTTTAAGATTTTTTTTTAATATATATCCCCCCCTTTCTGCTTGTTCTTGCTGTGTTCATTTTTGTGTCCTTCTGTGTCTGCCTGTCTCCCCCCGCTGCGGTGACCCTCTGAGTCAGTTTACCGCATGGTGGCCTGCCTGCTTGCAGTGGCTTGCCCTGCTTGCAGGGGCTTGCCCTGCTCTCGGCGGCCTGCCCTGCCCATGGCGGCTTGCCTTCTCAAGGTGGCCTGCCCACTTGAGGAACTGAAACCAGAAAGAACTGAACCCGGGAACTGAACCCGGGAACTGAACCTGGGGCCTCCCATGTGGTAGACAGGAGCCCTACCAATTGGGGTACAGCTGGCCCCCTTCTGTGAAATTTTTTTCACCAAGAGTTATCCTTAATAAAGATAAGATACTTTGCTTACTTTAGTTTTAAAACATGAGGATTGGTGTTGCAGAGTAGAAAAGTTACAAGGCAAAATCAGAAACTACCTTCTCCGGCTTCCCATTTTCATACTTTGTTGTCTATGTATCATCTTTGAAGTCCTTAATAATAATGGAAATAATTATATAAAGGGGTAATGAAGATTTTTAAAATATTTATTGCATTTGGAAAAAATCTCTGCTACACAATGACTTAATCCGTAGCATACTATATAAGTGAAAATAAATAAATGAATGAATGAATGACTAAATAAATAAATAAATAAATAAATTTGCCTTATAAAATGCTACTCTGAATTTATCTATGCTTTGAAACATACATTTTTCAATAATGACTATACTCTAGAAAGACTAAATTGTGAAGAAGGAAGAGAAAATAATTTTCCTGTCAATTTTATTCTTGTGTAATAATTACTTCCAGTGACAGAAAAACTACTTCCGAAAATTCTGAAATGTGGTCAATTTTTTTTTTTTAACTCGTTGGGGAACAATCTAATAGATACATAAAGAACCCCTTCTAGGAATAGGAATGCATTCTTTTAAGAAATAATTTATCATTAAAATAATTTTGTACTTAGAAAATTTTGAAAAGATTAGAAAGTTGATCGTATTATTAGTCAGGGATTGAAAAATAACTTCTAGGGCCCGGCTAGATAGCACAGTGGATAAAGAGCTCGCTGGGAAACCACATGGGAGGCCCTGGGTTCGGTTCCTGGGGACCTCTCCTAGCGGGCAGACCGCCTTGAGAATGGCAAGCCGCCATGGGCGGGCCGGAGCCGCCGTGGGCAGGGCAAAAAGCTGCACGGACAGGCAAAAGCCGCCACGGGCAGGGCAGGTCGCCTGCAAATCGAGCACAGCCAGCCACCTGCGAACTGGAGCCGGCCGTGATGGAAGCAGAAGCCGCCTACAAGCGGGGAAAGCCGCGCCTGCGCAGTGACCAAGTCTCGGCGCGTCGCCGCAATGGGGGGGGGGAAGGGGAGATATGTAATAAAATAAATAAATCTTTAAAAAAAAAAAATAAAAAAAAATAACTTCTAATTAGTTGATTATTCTATTTTTAAAAATTCAATGGAATATATTTTAGTTAGAAATTTTTCTAAGAATTAATTACATTTTGTGTATGTATATGTACATTTATGTTTACATATATATTAGGAAGCATCAGGTTTATTGAAATGTAGAAATAATAAAATGTGACTGTGTTTGTGTCATTAAATATTTGGATTGAATTTTATATAAAATAATGAAATGTTTTAATGGTTCAGAATCTTTCTTGAAACAAATTGTTCATTATATATTTTGTAGTTCTACATATTAGCACCATCAAAATAGCTTTATAAACTATGACAATATATGACAACAATTCATTTGTTTAGAAATCTTGAATAATCTACTTCATTTATGTTGAAAATTATGAGTTGTGCCAAGGGAAGAAATTAAACTACAGTCAACAAAAGGCAGATTTATGTCAACTTCCAAAATCAAGTGATACAAATGTCATATTGAGATAATGACATTCTAAAAATATTTTTGAATTATTTCTTAGAAAAAATAATTAGTACATGTTGGAAATAGAAGTTATTCTTTTATATTTGTTTGTACTACCCTATATATATATATAATCCTAAAAACATACAATGAATATATTTTAGGTAAAGGTTTTTATTGCTTATTAAAATAATCTCTTATGCCCATGTTTTTTAAATACATTGGAATTTTTCCTATTTTTATGCTGGATGAACTAAAATGTTAAATATGTACTCATTGGAAAGGCAGCTAAGTAGCAGCAGAAATAATTCAGGTCCTTAAGCAGAAGTATGAACTTTACCTCTCAATTACCAGATTACTTCAGATATCATACTTAATTTGCTTCATTTTTCTCTGCCCAGTTTTTTAGTGATATATACTCTGTCAAATTTATAAATATTTGTTAAGGATAAAATAATAATTGTAATGATAATAATACTAGCACTCATATTTGCCATCATTTGTTAGCATGTATGTTTGGCTTTAATCCTGGAAGGTTGAATTATGTGTTTATATTTTAACCTTTTTGTTGTATAGTTTGTTTTAATCATGGAAAAATCACATCATAAATTGCAAATAATTACACATAAGTAAGGCAATATTAGTTTTAAAGAATATTTGAAAAATAATTTGATTTTAGATGGATGAAGCAATTGCCCAGCAAAACAATTCTAAACAACTATGCACTACATTCTTTTAGGTGGTTGTACCAACCAAATAGAGATGTTGGGATAATGGTGAAAACAACTTGTTTAACAGCCCCATATTGTCATTTTTTTCTTTCATTTTTCTAATTATGTCTCTGGGAAACTAAAAGTAAGAAGACTATAATGTGAAAATATGGCACATTGCACATCACAGAAGAAAAACAAAATGCTACCAGGTGAAATTAGCAAATGTCTGCATGAAGATTACATGGTTAAGTTTTTGATTATTAACCTATTGGGCATGAGTACAAGAAAGATATTTGTAATAATCCTTGGACTAGGCATGAATGATTTTGATATCTAATAAATGGAACAATTTAAAATATTTTCAGATAAAATAAAGAGGGAAAAGTGTTAGAAAATTCTATGATACCAAAATTAGTGTCAAGTGAAAATAAAATGTATTTATTTAGGAACAGAAATAAGTGGTATGGTAGAAATGAAGATAGTGGTTAAACCAGGTTTCTAAAATGATCTCTGTTACTTTTTAATGGCTTATCCATAAGAGTATTAGTTTTCTAAAGCTGCTTAACAAAGTGGCACATACTTTATGGCTTAAAACAATGGACATTTATTCTCTTACTGCTCAAGGTGTTTTTGAAGTTGATTCCTTTTGTAGGATCAAAGACAGACGGTTTTGTACCTCTCTCTTAGCTTCTGGTGGTTGCTGGTAACCTTTGGCACTTCATGGCTTGTAGAAGTATACTCCAGTTTCTGCCTCTATCTTCAATTGCCTTCTTTGTTATTCTGTGTCTCCTGCAGTTCTTATAAGGATACCAAGCATTGGATTTATGGCCATCCTAAATCCAGGATGATCTCATTTCAAGATCTTTAATTTAATTACATCTACAAAGACCATATTTCCAAAGAAGGTCACATTCACAGGTATAGAGGGTTAGGACTAGAACATATATTTTTGGGGTGGGGACACTATTCAACCCACAATATATACAATTATAATTGGCTAGAAATATGTCTATAGGAATTGATGATTTGATTTTTGGCAGTGCAAGAAGAAAAGAAATTACTATTGCTGTACTTGTATTAAGAAAAAGCAATTTTTATTTAGTCAATATTAATGAAAACCCTCAAACATGTTAATTGATATTTAGAATAATGTGAAGTCAAGTCTGTTATAGATATCTGCTATTTGTTTTGTTTGTTTTATTTTGGTGCTTACCTGGCACCTATTATTCTTTCTTTAGAAAAGAATCTCTCTCACCAGAAGGGTGATATATAAACAAAGTACCCTTTCTTTCTGACCTTCTTTCTGGTTCAAGGTGAAGTAAGGTAGTCAAACCAATTGTCTCTGAGAAGTTGACAAATTTGGAATAAATGCCCTGCACTATAGAATTGCTATCAGAAAAAAATGTGAGGATGAGCTGCCAATGGACATGTTGTTGTATACATGGAAAGAGCTTACCTGAGAGGGGGAGAATGTGAGCTCAGATAACATAATTTGAGTGCCTTTGTCCATCTGTGTCTGATATTAGTTTTGTCTTGGATGTTTCAACTATGTGAGACAAGAAATTTCAACTTTTGCTTAAATTAGGTTGAATTGGAGTTCTCTTATTTGCAACTGAAAGAAGCAATTCACAGGTTATCCATGTAGAATAAACCTGATAAGGAGAATTTTCTGTAAAGAACAGTAATACCTTGTTCAATCACTCAGAATATTACCTGCAGTTTTAAGAGAGCTCAATAATAATTAATAAAACTCTTACTAAGTGAAATTATGTGTCTGAGTCCTTCTGGTTTCACACTGATTTTTCTTTGGGCACTGACAAGATCCTGCTGATCTTTTAATACTGACATATTTTTTCACACTGAGATGATCATTTGCACATAATAGAATCAGTATTATTGCTTTCATTTCTCAATTTCATGACACAAACTCCATATATTTTATATTCTTTAATTTTTTCATATCAAGTTTTTATAATTTGTATTCATAAGAGATTGGTTTCATAGATGTTCTCTGCTAAATCCCTGATTCCTATTACTTATTACATTAGAAATGCATAATTTTATATGCATGGCACTGTTGCTTTTCCATAAACGAGGAGCATTCTTTACCTGCTATCTTTGTCTTCTGTTAGAATGTAGTTGTGATGTGAGCAGTAACTTCAAGGCTAATGGCAACAGAAAAAATGATCCCCATCACACAGCATTACACAGATATCTGGACTGTTCTGGACTGTATGCTACTTCCTACAGAAGACAATTAAAATGTTCTATGGCTTTACAAGAATGTGATTTTATTAAGAAACTATTTCCGGTCAAATATCATGGGACTATAAATAACAGGAATTTACTTGAATTTGCTAATGAAATTCATATGAAATTACTACTTGATGTAATAAAATTACCATGGTAAAGGAATATTCTTATCTATCCAGTAAAAGGACATTTACAGTATGGTTGGGTACAGGCCTTAAAAAATTCAACTTAACTATAAGCTGATAATGTTATATAGACTCTAGGAAGTAAATAAAATAAGAAAATAGAAGATTATAAAAATCATTCAACTATTTTTAAGAGAAGCAATGAAAATAAGTAATAACAGCAGAAAAAGATTGCGACCAAAATAAAACAGATGGAAACTACTAAAGTTGCTATGGAGACTGAGTAATTCCACTGAGTATGTGGAATTACTCAGGTCCAGAATGACTGTAAGCAAGTTAAGAGTTGAATAATTTTCTTAAAGGAATCACTTGGGGAACTTTAACTGGTTTATTAAAAATCCCCTTTGAACTCCAGTATGTAGAATGGAAAAAGTAAAAGGAGCTAAAATTGATCCTAGACAAAGGAAAAAAAAACTAAAATAGTTATGATCTCAATGCAAGCACTAAAACATGTGGAGAGAGAGACCAAATAACCACATAAACAATAAAAGGGAATAGAGATTTTTAAACAAATGGATCAAATATTTCCATTATTTCTCTTCCATAGTGTGATGTAATGTACTTGGGTTCTTAGGCATTTAGAATTGTGTACATGTTCAAGCAAAGATATTTGTACATTATCCTTGATACCATATTTAAAATTTCTTTTATTAAAGAAATAATGGATTAATTTAATTAATGGATAAAGGGTTTCTCAGTGACAATAGAATTTATTATTATTACCTTAAAATATAAAGACAAATTTATACAATTCTGTATGGAGCCTGAAATATTTGTTTAATAGGGCTTGAAAGGGATTTTTGTTTTTGGAAAAAAAGAAAACCATGAGAAGTCATTATTGTACACTGGATATATTAGTGTTATTCAATGTTCAAAATTCATGAACTAATACCTGCTGCATGAACATGGACAATGCTTTCTGAAATAAGGAAAATAACTAAATTAGTTATGGCTTATTTACTTAAAAACCTGATTGAAGGGTACGCAGTACATTCCCATAGAAATTATAGTACAAAGTGGAAGTAACAAGCATCAATTAGAAAGATTTTAAACTTGCTATGGCTTCAAAAGCAAGAAGGTGATTACTGTGAATAATATTTGGGAAGAAGTCATGGAGAGGCTCTTGCATTTGCCTTTAAAAGATAGGTGGATTATCAAAGGATGAGAAAGACAACTCAAACCAGGCAGAGGAAATACTCTGGGACTTTATGCAGAGGCAGTAAAAGTGTGAGGTATTTTGAACAATGATTATGCCAGGTAGGAATGGGATTATAGTTTCTGAAGTTGGGTAATAAGAGAAATAGCTTAACGTTGTTTATATCTTACATGGCCTTAGGTATCAGTCCAAATGATTTGTACACCTTTGGTCAGTGCACAGCCAAAACAGATTTTTGCCTTATGATAAATTTTCCAAAATCATAGCATACACTCTCTCTCTGGCAAATAAAATGATTTTTCAATTTTCAATATAAAAATAATTATTTGATTTATCAAAAAGAATATCTTAAAAGGAGAGGAATTAAATAGACATTTCTCCAAAGATAAACAAATGACTAATAAGTACGAGAAAAAATGCCCAAAATTCTTACTCATTGAGAAATACAAAACAAAAACCCAATGGGGTACCACTTCACATTCACTAGGATGGGTAAAATAAACAAATGGAAAAAAGTATATTGGCAAGGATGTGGAGAAATAACAACACTTGTATGGTGTTGGTGGGAATGTAAGATGAGGCAGCCACTGTGGAAAGAATTTAGCAGTCCCTTAGAATGTTGAACATAGAATTACCATATGATTCACCAATTTCACATCTAGAAATATACCCACCCCCCAATTGAAGGAGGGACTCAAACAGATACATGTACAGCAATATTAATAGCAGCACTATACGCAATAGCCAAAAGGTGGAAACAACCCAAGTTTCCATCAACAGATGAATGTATAAACAAAATGTGGTCTACATATATAATGGAATAGTATTCAGCTGTAAAAAAGAATGCAGTCCTGATACATGCTACAACACAGATGAATGCTGAAGACATCATGTTAAGTGAAACAAGTCAAACACAAAAGAACATATATTTTATTATTTCACTTACATGAAATACCTATGATATGTAAATTCATAGAGAGAGAAAGAAGTTTGCAGGTTACCAGGGGTCAGGGGGGAAGGAATAGGGGGCAATTGCTCAATGCGGAAAGAGTTTCTGTTTGGGGTAAATAAAAAATCTTGGTAATGGATGGTGGTGAAAGCACA
This sequence comes from Chaetophractus vellerosus, assembly GCA_004027955.1. NCBI lineage: Eukaryota > Metazoa > Chordata > Mammalia > Cingulata > Chlamyphoridae > Chaetophractus > Chaetophractus vellerosus. The sequence goes on from PVKH010023501.1 coordinate 11,656, forward strand.
TTGCAAATGTAATTACTACCACTCAATATTATACTTAAAAGTGCTTAAAATGGCAACTGTTGAGTTGTATATATGTGAATTAGTCAGCCAAAGAGGTGCCTTTGCAAAATATACCAATAATTGGTTGGTCTTTTTTTTTTTTTTAAGATTTTTTTTTCTGTTTTTTTTTGTCTCCCCTACCCCTTGCAGTGACGCGCCAAGTCAGCTTCACTGGTGAGCGGTGGCCTTACCCACTCGTGGGCGGCCCACCCCACTTGCGGGCGGCTCTGCCCTGCCCACTGGAGGCTCTACTCTGCTCGCAGGTGGCTCTGCTCTGCCCAGGGTGGCTTTGCCCTGCCCATGGTGGCTTTTGCCCTGCCCACGGCAGCTCTGCCCAGCCCATGGCGGCTTTTTGCCTTCTCAAGGGGTCCGCCCACCTGGAGAGCCCCCAGGCACTGAACCCAGGGCCTCCCATGTGGTAAACCGGCACCCTATCCACTGGACTATACAGCCGAGCACAATTGGTTGGTCTTTATAAAGAGTATTTATTTGGGGTAGAAGCTTACAGTTACCAGGCCACAAAGCTTAAGTTTCTTCCCTCACCAAAGTCCACATGTTGGAGCAAGACAGCTGCCGACGTCTGCCAGGGCTCGGGCCTTTGGGTTCCTCTACTACCAGGGCTGTGTTTCTCTCTAGGCTTAGCGCTTCTTCCACAAGGTCAGCTGTAGACTATCAGGTAAAAGGCCCTCTCCAACATCAGAACTGCTTCTCAAAAATCTGCTTCTCACATCTGCTCCCTCTGTCTTTGGCCTTGCCCTTTTTACTTGAGACCACACCCACCAAGGGGCGGGGCTCAGCACCCTACTGAAGCAACCCAATCAACGCCCTAATTATAACCCAACCATGCCCAGATGAACAGATCAGTTTACAGGCATGATTCAATTTATATTTTTGGAATTCATAATTAGATAAAACTAACAAACCATTACAATATGTTACCACAATAAAAAGTTATGTAAAAAACAAGAACTGAAAATTCAATAAAATTCAATAATTTATAATGATATCCTAATTTCCTGCATTCTTATTTTTGATATAAAAAAGAGAATAAGACATGTTTTAATCAGAATTTGTCAGGAACACAATAATTTTGAGGAAGCTGCAGGGAAAAGTTTTGATTAAGCAATCTGATGCTTTTAGTTAAATAAGTGAACTCATGAAATGTTGATGAATTTGTTTATAGTAATAGTTCTCAACCCTGAATGCACACTGGAACAATCTGGGGAACTTTTAAAATCCAATGACCACACTAGATCCAGGAAAATTTAAATTAAAAATTCTGGACATGGGACCTAGATATATCATTATGTTTAAAGTTCCTTAAATGTTTTCAATATGAAGGCAAAATTGAAAACTATCTATTTATGTGTCAAGTTAACAAATAAAATTTTCTACAATGGGAATATTTGACTGAATGTAACTATCACAAATCTTATACACTTATGGAGCAGTATACAATAGTTTCGTAATCAAGAAATTAAGTAACTAGTAACCAAGTAATTTACTATTTTTTTTCGATCATATTTCCATAATCCCCACAATACAAATATTCTATAGGCTTGTTTTCTTATACTCTGTAAATTTTAGAAAAAAATGAATTTCTAAACATTTTTAATACATGTCCTTTTGAAATACTGCAGAGGTCTCTTAGGATCAGAAGACATCAGACTCACAAGATAAAGAAGCATAAAGTGTGAGAAAAGTAGCACTATCCTTGACACATTGGACAGTGACATCAGAAATAAAATAACTTTCCTTGTCTTAAGTTACTGAAATCTTGGAGTCATGGTAGCAGTTAATGCACAAAAACATACAAATGATAACAATAGCATTTCAGTATTGTACTAGGTTAGAAGCAGAGTCATATTATCAGGAGAAATATGTTTACCTTTCTGGTATATCTGAATTAATTTTATAAGTATTTTTTGGAATTAACTATGAAGCCATAATTATGTTAGATGCTGATAAATGTAATATATCTCAAATTTTGTCTTCCAGGAATAAATATGCCATTGGAAAAGTTAACTGCTTAAGTTCAATGGCTTTTTTAAAGTTTTATAAAAGTAGTATTAAACTGTTGAGCTGAGCATTGGGATAGCAGCCTAGCTCTCTGCAAATGCAAGGGCATATACAACACCATCTG
>PVKH010023503.1:0-13840 GCA_004027955.1 Chaetophractus vellerosus
CTCATAACTTAATCATGCCCAGATGAACAGATTAGTTTATAAACATAATCCTATTTATATTTTTGGAATTCATAATTAAATAAAACTCTGAAACCATTACAGTAGGTGTTACCAACTGATTTTGCAGCTGTGGGAACTGAGTCTGGGAGGGTTTCAGTAACTTGTCAGAACTCAACCAAATAGGTGTTTGAGCCAGGATTGGCCCACACCTAACCTCACAACCTCATCTCCCCTGTGCCGCTCTTGCAGAGTGCTTTTCTCGGTCACGATGTCACAGAAGTGCTCATTCATCATCAGACTTGTGCGGCTGTGAAAGGAAATTTCTATTCATGACGAGCCTATAATTTAGTTTTAAAACCAGGCCAAATACAAGAGGTTTGATGTGTTTTTGTATTTTCTTAGAGTCTCAAAGCTGTTGTTTTCTCCCCACCCAGATGTTCCATTCCTGTTACGCCAGTGGATGTGCAGATACAAAATTCATCTGTGCCACCGTTTGGAAAACTGGTGGTTCAAAGTTCCATAGATTCTAGTGCGTTCAAGCACAACGGCACGGTTGAGTGTAAGGCTTACAACGATGTGGGCAAGAGTTCTGCCTATTTTAACTTTGCATTTAAAGGTAACAACAAAGGTATATTTCTTTTTAATCCAATTTAAGGGGATGTTTTGGCTCTTGTCTGCCATTTCGATCATGACTTTTAAGTTCATCCGTCATCGACCACATCATTTCTGGTAACACCTACACTGCGCTGTACTGTCTTCATACTCATACTACATTTCATAACGTGTGAGACTATTAATATATATCATGCTTTTACCAGCATAACTTTAACCATGTTCCTTTATATATCTAATAGATAACAATGTTCCTATATATATTTATATAAATAGAAAGAATTATTTCCATTAAAAGGGGGTACAAAAGGCAAGTGTGGAGAATATACACAAACAGAATTATGACAAGATAAGATTTAAATTCAACTTAAAGTTTCGCTTATTTAAAATTGGTTATGTTAACACATTGCCAGACACTACATCAGAAAGTTAGCAATTCCTTTTGTGAAGTCAGGATAGTGAGTTATTTCTTTAAAATTTGATTTGTGAGTGAATAGCTCTTCTGACATAAGTTAAATGGTCCTTTTAGAAGAATTGATGAATTGGTATAAAATTAGAAAACAAAGAAACTGGGCACCTAAGTTTTTAAGGACTCAGTTTTTGTTTTCTTGAGTTGGCAAAGACTAGCGCCACAAAGTGTGTTTTTCAGTTTTTGAGTAATGAGGGGAAAGAATCTTACATTGTTCTACAGCATTCTTTTCTTTTCTTTTCTACCAGACAGGGCAATGTAAAGGACACTTTAAAAATGTTGTTCTTGGTTGTAAAAGAAATTCATGCAGTGTTCTAAATTTGGGAAATCCAGGAAAGGATAAAGGAAACATTTTCTTAAAGTTGTCCAAGGCAGTAATTTGGTTGAAATAACATCAGTTGATGTTTTTTAATAATAATATTTAAAAAACAGAATAAAATGATTCTTGTGCTACAAATATCAACTTCTTTTCCTCAGTATTCTGGTTTAAAGTTGTATTTTTAGGATTCATTTGAATAACAGGAGTAACCAATAATGACCACGGCAAGAATTTGAGACCCACATGGGTTGTAGGATGGGAGGTGTGCGAGTTTGGGGCTGGGTGGTTGTGGTAAAGTTCCCATCCTGCTATTATTAGTTTGTGATTCCACTTTTCTCTTTCATTTTAGACCAAATCCAGCCCCACACCCTGTTCTCACCTTTGCTGATTGGCTTTGTGACCGCGGCCAGCATAATGTGCATCATCCTCTTGATTCTTACCTACAAATATTTACAGGTAACCATTCATGCACTTGCTCTCCTGACCGCGGTAATGACTGAAGCATTCCTCATAAACGATGCCATGTCTTTCCCTTTCTCTCCCTAGAAACCCATGTATGAAGTACAGTGGAAGGTTGTTGAGGAGATCAATGGAAACAATTATGTTTACATAGACCCGACGCAACTTCCTTATGATCACAAATGGGAGTTTCCCAGAAACAGGCTGAGTTTTGGTAAGTGTGAAACAGGGGCTTTCCATGTAACATTTTTGTGTACACGTAACAATGACTTTAGGGAACCCCAATGACTTCCTTTGTTTTATCCCACCTGAAATAATAAGCATTTTCTGTGAAATTCCACCACCTTTCATAGACTTGGGGCGGAGTGCATTATAAGGAAATGTCTGTAGGCACAATTGTCTTAGAACTCCTTTGTTGCTTTCGAAATTACAGAAGTGGTCCTTCAATCCCAGCACCAACACCACCCCTTACCTTCCTGTCTTAACTTTTAAAGGGAAAACCTTGGGTGCTGGCGCTTTTGGGAAAGTTGTTGAGGCTACTGCGTACGGCTTAATTAAATCGGATGCCGCCATGACTGTTGCTGTGAAGATGCTCAAACGTAAGTGCCTGCAGGGATACTGCATATGCTCAACATCAGTTTGCTAAATTTGCTTTTTGCTAAAATAAGATTTTTCTAATTTTAGCAAGTGCCCATTTAACTGAAAGAGAAGCCCTGATGTCTGAACTCAAAGTCCTGAGTTACCTTGGAAATCATATGAATATTGTGAATCTTCTTGGAGCATGCACCATTGGAGGTAAAGCCACGTCCACGTTGCCTTTTACTATCTGTCAAATTTTATCTTGACAAGGCTTGGTTATAAACTCCTTCCAGGATTTTTACCCAGAATATGGTTATCTCTTGCCAACCAATTATTGTTTTAGGAGAGCTGTTGTTCTTAAGCATGCGTGTTTTAGTTTTATCAATGTGGTGTGGGGCAGCCCAAGACATACCCTAGTTACTCTCTTACAGTCACAAGCACAACACTGACCACTTGAATATGTCGTCTAATCTGGAAAACTTTTCCTTTTATTTCACATTGCTGGATCGTATTAGGTCACTGAAGCATTAATATTCATTTGCATGCTGTAATTACAGCTAAGCCTCTAAGCCTATGAGTTCTCAAATAGATACCAAAGGAAGCAAACATTTCATTTCTGTTAAAATAAATTTCGAATTCTGAAGCATCCATCAGGCCTCCCATCAAGGATCTCTGTGATGTTTGCAGAAAGCATTTTGGTCCAGAGGAACAAAGATGTGTCAAATGAGTTGTTCCTCGAGATCTGGATAGATTCACAGTAGATTTGACAGCTTTATATAATTTCTCAAAACATCCCCCATAAATGTTGCTTAACCACATTATGAATTGTTCATGAGAAATTCCTACCTAAATTAATTAGTTGCCTATTCTGAGCTACAGTTCTAGGCATTCGTGATAATAAAATCAAGTTGGACCAGAAGCACTCAAAATGCAGGTTGATGCCCTGTCATTTCAGATTCTCACCCACTTCTTAGTCTCGTCTCAGCTGGCTGTTCCATGCCATTGGTTTTCTTATTATGCCACAGTTTGTGCTCTTTATTATTTCCATAATAACTTACGGAAAGGTTGTGAGCCGCTGTAAACAGAAGGGAATCAAAGGGTTCGTGTAGAAAGCCCGATAGATAAAAGTATTAACGTTTGAAGGCAGCGACTTCTGTCTGTAAAACCAGCACTGACACTGGGCCCCAAACACTAACAGCATTTAGAAATTCAGGTGAAAGGGGCCCGCTTCTTTAATTTTAGTCCAAAATGTGATAATACTGGTCTTAAGTAGGTTTATCCGTTTAAACTGTATGTTAATGATCATGATCACCTTTGGGTATTTCTATAGGAGGCAGGATTATCTATACATCCCTATATTCCTAACCTTTTCTTTTATGCTTTTAGGGCCCACCCTGGTCATTACAGAATATTGTTGCTATGGTGATCTTTTGAATTTTTTGAGAAGAAAACGGGATTCATTTATTTGCTCAAAGCAGGAAGATCACACGGAAGCAGCACTTTATAAGAACCTTCTGCATTCAAAGGAGTCTGCCTGGTAAGATGATTCACATAAATTGTCACCTGATGACAGGCAGTTCAGGGGGTCATTAGGGTTTGCAATCAGAACTGATTCTTTAAAAATATGAACTAAGATACTGTGAGGTGCAAAATCAAAATGATTAAATCATTTAAATGTGATTAACAGTTTAAAAGTTCCATTTGTGTTTTTAAAGATTTGAAATAGCATTAAACTTAGATTTTTGTTGTGGGTTTTTTTTTTCCCTTAAATGCATCTTTAGCTTTTTTCTAAGCTTTTGTTCTAGTCAGTTGAATGGATTCCTACCTGCTTCTGTCATCATGGATTTGTTCTTGTGTGTCACTCCATTTATACAGTTGAGCTTGGTACTATATACATCTTTACAGTGAGACACTGTTTATAGGGAGAATGCTAAAGCTTGTCAAGTTGTCACAGTAAAATCCTTTAAAACTTGTAAAAGAATGGCAAAGAGCTCTGAAAATATCTCGCCATGTAGGCTTGTCTCCATCTACCTCTGAATTATATCTATATACCTAGCCCCCCCTTTTTAAATTCACCATACTATAAAAAGGAATAATGACACTGCCATATTAAAAAAAAATTCTGTACCTTATTCCCATCTCTTCTAACATTGATATCCTTCTGAATTTGATGTGTGAAGCAGTTGGAGTTCCTTTAAGGAGAATTAGTTTGACTTAACAACCAGAATAGAGTTCTTCTCTGCCAGATCTTGCCTGTTCTTTCTTTGCAAATGCTGTTGCGATCCACCACGTAGGAAGACTTCCCAGATTTACCCAGCCTGACAGAAATCTTATTTATTATCCGCAGTCCTTCATACTGTATATTTCTGCAGTTGTGTGGTAGAGTCCTCCTCTCCTTTTTATTCGTATGCTCTCCTATGTTCTGAGATGGCGAGGCCCTGTCTCCTAAATTCTTAACACCTAGTCCTCAAGGAGACTTCAGTAAATATTATAGATGGCCAATGGCCTCTGAAAGCCATTTTCTGAACATCTGGCTGAAGTTTAAAGCCTCAGGTGATACTTTATGTTTTTCATCCTCTAAACTGAGCAGTTTCAAGTGGTAGGAAAATACCTTACAAAACACCGCCCCCCTTTGTTGTTTCTTCAGGCGTATGCTCTGTGGCTGAAGAAATGAACCACCTTGCCTTATTGCTGAAACCCTGGCTCCACATATATTTTTTTAACTTTCTGAAGTAATGGCCTACATTGTTCAGTTCTCTGTGGTGTTCTTTGTGCTTTGGGATCCCATATGGGATTGCAGCCACCAGCACGCTCCAAAGGAGAATGTTGTCATGGTGTTTTTATGCTAATCAGAAGCAGGAAGTACTAGAAATCTTGAAGAGTCTCCAGCCAAATGTTGCAGATTCAAGAGGTCCAGATGGTTCAGAAAATCATCCAAATTATTGGTGTTTATCTGAACCAAACTTCGTTTTTTAAACCTTCTCTCATCAGTCACTATATGTTAACAATCTCAGCCTTTCCCCAGAACACATCTCTGAAGTCCTTATTCTTTGTCTTCCTTTCATCTTGTTTCTTGGGGCTAATTTAGAGCATTTGAAGGAATGTGGGATAATGTTTTGGCTCTCTGTTTCCCTTTAAATCTACAGTGTCAAGAAATGGGACATTGCTGACCTGAGTCCCCTTTATTATTGAACACAAAAGAGGCCATCTGATTTCTGGGGGCCGGACACTAACACTGAGCATTAAAAACTCATATCCTCCAGAACAAGGTTTCCAAACTCTTCTTCCAAAGTTGGCATATTTTCTTCAAATAAAATCAGCCCATTATGTAAAAAAGGGAGGTAGAGAGAGTCTGCCTGATTAGTGCTGCCCCATGTCCCAGAATAAGAAAAAATAAGTTAATAATGTTTAGGATTTGATGAATGTTTCATCTCCCCCAACAGTGATAGTACTAACGAGTACATGGACATGAAACCTGGCGTTTCGTATGTTGTCCCAACCAAAACAGACAAGAGGAGATCTTTAAGAATAGGTGGGTACCTGTTGAGCAATAAAAATGACTTCATTTACAGGGGATTTATCATGCTCCTGTGGAATATGAAATCATTCCTGGTGGTGATGGGTTCTCCTTTACAGTAAGGTTCATATCAATGGTAGTTAGGGGTTACACATGGATATTTGGGGACAGAGTATGTGTTTTTTATCTGTACTTCTTATTACATATAAGGGATTTTAGGACCAATCTTGTTTACTACCATTCTTCTCCCCCAAGGATTTTCTAATTCAGCTCAGGATTGTGAATATTAACTTTGTGATTCAATACCTGCCTTTACTCACTGTTGGGTGGTGATTTGCCTGCCAGTTCACATCAGCTCATTCATGACCAGCCTTTGGTACAGTCGGTAGTACTATATTTTACTTCCACACCTTTAAAGTTTTAATTGCTAAGAAAATCCCTCTCCTCCTGACAGGCTCCTACATAGAAAGAGATGTGACCCCTGCCATTATGGAGGATGACGAGTTGGCTCTGGACCTTGAGGACTTGCTGAGCTTTTCTTACCAAGTGGCAAAGGGCATGGCCTTCCTGGCCTCAAAGAATGTAAGTGGGAGCGATTCTCAGAAAAGTCCTTTTTTTTTTTTCAGAACGGAACATTATAGAGTCATAGTTAGAATGCAAGAGTGTCATTTTGAAGTGTGGTAACCAAAAGCAGAGGAAATTTAGTTTCTTCATGTTCCAACTGTTCTAATTTACAAGCTCTAAAGTGCAAGCCTGTCTAAATGAGCTTTCCATGAATATTTTTTATATACAATGAATTCATTTAAAACTGTTGGCTTTTAGATCTGCTCTTAGAAAACAGGTACTCTTAATCAGCAAAAGGAAAGGGGTACCTCTTGTAGTTACTATGCTTAGGTGAAGCATATATTTGGGCCTTATTGAAGTTAGAATCCAAATATTACGTATATGGCTTATGAAGTGTGGTAGAATAAGGGGTTAGAGAGAATAATAAACCTTTGGGAAAAGGAAGGGACTGATAAAAAACGGTCTCTAGAGGGAGAGAGGAATCCCCTAGGAAATAGGAACAAATTGAATAGAATGAGGTTAAAGATCCTGTCCTCAAGCATCACTGGTGACATTTCCAAACAATTACCAAACTAAAAGAGGATATAGGATGATTGAAATAAAGAGCTTCTTCCTTGTATCCTTGGGGGATGTCAAATTGAAGTTGCAAAGACATTTTAGAAACTCTATAAAAGGGAAAAATGAATTTTAAGTTTAAAAATTATTATTAGAAGACTATTCATAATGTGTTTTCCTATGAATGAATGCAGTCCTGAGACTTGATTTCTAAAAACTTGCTTTCTGGGGAGTGGGTGTAGCTCATTGGTTGAGCACCTGCTTCCCATGTACGAGGTCCCGGGCCCAACCTCCAGTACCTCCTAAAACAAACAAACAAACACCATGCTTTCTTTAAAAAAAATTATTAGAGTTGATTTTGAAAGGGAATATACTAATTAGGGTCCCTAACAATGGGGAATGTAAAATGTGGACATCATTCAAGGCAATAATTTTGATTTTGATTTTGATTTTTGGTACACAAAATAGTTTAAATGTAAAACAAAAGTATTGAGTACTTATAATATAAGCAGCACTCTTATTAAAAATAGTTTTCGCTCTTTAAAAGCTAAACTGAATTTAATTGGTTTTCTTTTTCCCCCAACCTAATAGTGTATTCACAGAGACTTGGCAGCCAGAAATATCCTCCTTACTCACGGTCGAATCACAAAAATTTGTGATTTTGGTCTAGCCAGAGACATCAAGAATGATTCCAATTATGTGGTCAAAGGAAATGTGAGTACCCACTCTCTGCTTGACAGTCCAGGGAAAGATTTTAGTTTCAAGTTTTGATAAAAAAGTCTTCTACGATTTTCACAGTGCAAATCCTACTTGAGCTATGCATTTTAGCAGTCAAATTAAGTGTACTTCGGTAAAATTTGCATGGTATGCTGCACGTTACTACAACTAACAGTCTGATAATAGAATTCCTAATTCTAATTGTGTAATTATGGGGCATGTGAAGGAAACAGAAATAGCCCTAATTTTCGTTATAGCCTGAGAATAGCAATGAACTCAATTTTGCTCAAGTGAAACAAATGTGGACCTGAAGGTCACAGCAGGAGAAATTTTTGAGATTGACATGCTTTGTGAAAAAGATTAAAATCTAAGATAATGTTGAGAATTAACCATATAGAATGTTGGATCTTATAATCAATAGGGAACAATTAAATAGGTCCATAAGTATTAATTAGTTTATAGAACATAGTGATTTATTTCAAATTACTTTATTTCATTGCCAATTTTCATTGTGTCCTCAGAGCAAACCCTTATCCTAGAATACAGTTTTTTTCCCATGTTAAATTTGGACAAACCAAGGCACATTTTTTTGAATTTTAGAGCAGTATCCCATTAGCCATGGGTAAAGCCTTTTAGTTCTGCACATATATTCTTCTAGGCCTGTTTTCCCAGGCCCATTTCTACAGTCCACATTAAAAGTTTTTAAAAAAATTTTTACATTTTATTTCATTTCTAAATTTTATTGTGCTGACATATATATAAAAAACATAAAATTCCTACTTTAGCCACTTTTAAGTGTACCACTTAAGTAGCATTAATTACATTTCCAGTACTGTGCTATCATCCATTACCAAAACTTTTTCCATCACCCAGACAAAAACTCTGTATACATTAAGCAATAACTCTGCATTCCCACCCCCCATCCCCTGGTGACCTCTAATCTACTTTCTGTCTCTATGAATTTGATATGATAGAAATTTCATAGAGGTGGAATTATACAAAATCTGTCCTTTTGTGTCTGGCTTACTTCACTTAGCACAGTGCTTTCAGGGTTCATCTGTGTTGTAGCATGTCTCAGACACCTTTCCTTTATATGGCTGAATAGTATTCCATTGTATGAATAGGCCACCTTGTATTTATGCATTTATCTGTTGATGGACACTTGGGTTGTTTCCACCTTTTGCCTTTGGTCAGTAGTGCTGTTTGTTGTGTTCCTTGTGAACTCCATTAGGATCTCTGTCAGGCTGCAGTCCACTTTTATTCCTGGGGTTGGGTGTCTGTGTCCCTTATAATAGTGTGATATTTCCTCCTTGGTCACTGAGGCATCTCTTTGGACGGCTGTACTTGACTTAGTTTTGTTGAAGTGTTGCTGGGTTTATCTCCTGTCCACACTCTGCATTTCTCAAAAAGCTCCTCTGAGGCTAGAGTTCATCACCATGAGCATTATTAAAACCAACTTCTCTCCATCCTGATACACTATTGGGAGGAGGAATGGAAGGAGTGTAGAATCCAAGCTTCTGATATTTACAGAAGGGAAAGAGAACAAAGATAGTGGTCTCTGGACTCCATCATTTAGTGCCTGTGACTGTTTGGCAAGAATTGCCCAATACCTCTGAACCTTGATTTTTCTCCTCTTGGGAATAATACTGGCACCTACCTTTTAAAGTTGTTGGAAGATTGAGTAAATATATCTAAATGGTTAAAACCATACGAGGTATATCACAGCTCATTACTTATGTGACACTTATTATTCTTACTATTCTTTATAGATCTTTCTTGTTTGAATTCTAAATAATCATGACAGTGGTTATGCCACAACTTCTTATTAGCGTGTTAGTGGTTAGTAACATTAGGTGGAATTCACAAGGATTGGTTAGGTCCCCCAACAGGCTTCTAGAATCTAGACTATAGCTCAGGTCTCTTGAACTCACCAGTCACAGACGTCACTTTCACAAGACAGCTAGGTCAGGCGAATTTATGGGACAGATTGAAAACAAGGGAACTGCACATGTGACTGCCCCCAAATTTTGTGGTTATTCGAGGTCTCCTTATTGTGTCAGAGTCCCTGAAATGTCTTCTCTTTCACATGGGTTCTTAATTGTTTTTGTGCCAAGGCCCCTTTCTCATGGTCCGTTGAAGCCTATGGATCCGTTGTCAGAATGCTGTTTTTTGTTTGTTTTGTTTTTAGGAGTTACCAGGGATTGAACACTACCTCATATATGCAAAGCAGGCACTCAACCACTGAGCCACACCCATTCCCCAATACGGTTTTAAATATATAAAATAAAATATATGGGATTACTAAAGGAACTGATCAAATTGAAATCGTTATCAAAATATTAAAAAGTAAATATGTAATATATAAATACATGTGCTTCTTTTTAAAAAGTTTATTGAAGTATATATATCATTCATACATGAACATACATAATCATTAAGTATACAGTAATCGTTATGAACTTATAAAACAAACATGCATGTCATCACAGGGCTTCCATACATCACCCCACCATTAACACCTCTCATTGTTGTGAAACATTTGTTATGAACAAAATATTACTACTAACTATAGCCCATATCCTACAGTTACCTGTGCTTCTTTATCACACAGAATAACAGGACTTAGTCAAAGGTCAAAAAGTGGTAACCATAATTTCAAAGTGGTGATAAATGTAAATGGTACTATTTTGAGATACCTGCAAACACTGTAATATAATATAAGGATATCTGGGATTATTATTAGAGACAAAGCCACAGGTCCTGCTAATGCTAGTGTGGTTTATCGCTTTCATTCACAATTGAAGGAAATGCTAGATTTCAGTTAGAAGTCAGTGAAGATAAGGATGTAATTTTTTTCCCTTCCAAGGTCATAGACCCCTGAATTCAAGACACCCATGGATCTCAGGTTAAAACTCCTATAGGAGTTAAGCACAAAAGCTGGGAAGGGATATTGGAAAGCTTTTTTAAAAATTTACTGAAATGACTTTAAGACTAGAAAAATTGTATTCCCCGTTTTCTATCCCAAATGGATTAAGGGAAGGACCAACTCAATATTTTTATGGTAGATTGGGAATCCAGAACGTTCATAAGAGATTCACAGAAAATTTAGCTCGACATTAATGGAAAGAGTTAAGGATGTGGCGTTCAGCTATTGAATTTAAGCCCTGAGCCTACCACTCGCCACCTCGGAATAGTTAGAGTCATCACAAACTGCTCTTGTTTATTAAGTGCTTTCTTATGCTGGGCATTTCTTCCAGTATTAGCGAGTCAGGCAGTACTGGGCTAAGCACTTCACCACATTATCTCATGTAGCCCATAAAACTACTCATGAAATTGGAGGTACTATTTTTGTTTTACAGAAGAGACTGAAGCTTAATACAAATATTTAAGTGACTTTCTCAGTGTATTAGTAAGGAATAGTTTTGGTTACATGTGGCAAAAAACATCCACAATAAAAGTACAGGAAGTCTAGGAGTAGCAGGCCAGGGCAGGTATAGAGATTCCATGAAGTACTCCAGTTCCTTACACCTTTCCACTTTTTTTCACCGCCCCTGGTGTAGTTGTCATCCTCATTGTCCAAGATGGCCATAGATGGTTAGCTATCATAGCCACGAGGCAGGATAGAGGAAAGGACACAGAAGAAAGAAGGCAAAGGGCACTTACCAGCTGTTTTAAGAAGGTTTTTCCCTTCTAAAGCTGCCATATACTCTAGTGGCCCAAACTGAGTCACATGGCCACACCTCGCCGCAAAGGAGATTGGGAAATGTAGTCCTTTTTGTGGGCGGCCATGTTTATCTTATTAAGGGAGAAGAGGGGGAAACATACGTTAAGTGGCAACTAATACATCTCTGTTACTCAAGACCAGTGGTGTAGCCTGCATTAGAACCCATGTCTGTCTCTGATGTCTGTGCTGTTAACTACATGCTATACTCGCTAAATGTCTTTGTCTTTAACCTGGCGATAATTATGAGCCACCTACCGAGGTGGTTGAGATCATTTGAGGTCCTAGAGGGGGAAAAAAGGTCTTTGTGTGATGATAGTCAAGTTCCCACCCCTGCCTCTCAGCAGGAACAACGCGTATGTAGTACTTTCTAGTCAGTATTTTGAGCTTCTTAATTAATTAACTTTGTTGAATCTGTTGTGATTCTGTTACAGGCTCGACTACCTGTGAAGTGGATGGCTCCTGAAAGCATTTTCAACTGTGTGTACACATTTGAAAGCGATGTCTGGTCCTATGGGATTTTTCTGTGGGAGCTGTTCTCTTTAGGTAAAGTGATCCTCGCCAAAGCCACCTTGATTAGACTCAGAGCATCATCTTGAAGTTTTATCAGGGTCCTGCTTGCTTGTGCTTCACACTAATTTGCAAACTGTTTGTGCCTCAGGAAGCAGCCCCTACCCTGGAATGCCAGTCGATTGCAAATTCTACAAGATGATCAAAGAAGGTTTCCGAATGCTCAGCCCTGAGCATGCACCTGCTGAAATGTAAGGGCCAAGTTGTTTTTCCTTCAGATGATGTTTCCTTTTTATTTTTCAAGACAGAAACCTAGATGTTGAGGGTTTTTACAGCACAGTTTGAAATGTCACTTGGTTCCTTTTTCTTTTTTTTTTTAATTAGAGAAGTTGTGGATTTACAAAATAATCATGCGTACAATATAGGATTCTCATAAACCCCCACCCTATTATTTACATCTTGCCCTTGCATTGGTGTGGTACATTTGTTACAATTGATGAAAGCACATTTTGTAATTGCACAATTAACTGTAACCTGTGGTTTAACTTTAGGGTTCACCGTTTGTTTTGTGCAGTTACATGGATTTTTATTTTTATTTTTACTCTGGCAACAGATCTGACCTAATGCCTGGTTCCTTTTTATGACACCCTGGTCAAATGTCATTTCTGTAGCTTATTTTCATGTCTTGATATTTTCATATTCTATCAAAATATAGAAAGTTTTGGCAGCATGTCATACATACATGCATTTTAGTTTATGCATCTTGTCATTCAGTACATCTAGTTGCATGGCCCTGAAATGAATACTGAAATTGTTCCATGGCATATACCTGAAGACATGTGAGGGTGTTAAGAGAAGTGGTAGTAAATGGCCCTTGTTTCACAGGTATGACATAATGAAGACGTGCTGGGACGCTGATCCCCTGAAGAGGCCAACTTTCAAGCAGATTGTTCAGCTAATTGAGAAGCAGATTTCAGATAGCACCAATCATGTGAGTACACTCTGCTCAGGCGTGGAAAGCCCCTCTGCTCCTGATTCCAGCTCTGTCCCTCCTCTCAGGCACCCGCCTGTTGTCCCCCGGACTTGGGTTATAAATTGGGCTTCGGGGGTGGGGAGGAGGGGGATAGACATAAAGCAATGGAAATGAATCCTTTCTGCCCAGCTCTTCTGTTTTGAGCCAGAGAAAGATGAGATGAAGAGGGGGAAGGGTGCCCTGCTCTGCACTCAGATGTGAAGAAGTAGAAGTTAACATAAGGATTGACCATATTTCCTCACCTACCTCAAAGGCTGGTTGTGGGCTCCGTATGTTCTCCCTCTCACATATCAGGTCCATTCATTCTTGGAGAGTTGGAGTGATCAGAACTAGAATAAAAGCATAGAAAAGAGAGCTTGTTACTGCAGTGCATAAGCCTTCTCTTCAAACCCGGCATAGCCAGAAAGTGGCAAATAGCTGTCATGCCCATGAGCTATATATAATGAAGAGAGTTGTTTGAAGTTGGGGAGATCCTTCCTAGTGATTTGAAGAGAGGGGGTATGAAAAGTCAAATCCATTATTTCCTTTCCTGCTTTTTTAACAGCACACCACTGATACTTTTGGGTTAGAGCCTCTGGGTATCAAATCATATTTTAAGTTAAACAGCATTTTCCATCCAATGCTTTGATTCTCAATATGAGACCCTTGGAAGGGCTTTGCATTTCTCAGCAAAGTACATCTGCTATTGGGTTGTAGTCATATAGAGATTTATAAACCTTTTAGTAGGTTAGATAGTGTTTGTTCCCAGATGTTTCCCTAGGAAGAGCTAGGCTTGAACATTTTTT
>PVKH010023504.1:0-13838 GCA_004027955.1 Chaetophractus vellerosus
AAAAAAAATAAAGTAGTTGCAGTCTAATGTGGAGTCAAAAATGTACAATACTATCATAAATTTCATTGTAGAAATTTATACGTGCTACAAATGGGAGCAGCATGTTTTCAGTTCACTCTAGAAGTGTAGTTCAGAAAAACTTTGTGGAAGAAAGGGTCTGAGCTGTCTTGGGAGGTCTTTAAACAGATGAGAAGTGGGAAGGCAAAGACCGACTAGCCGTAGAAAGCAGGCGTAATGGTATAGCACATTCACCCATTCTTACAGGAGTGAAAAGGACCCCTGCTTTTAGCTTCAACATCATCTTCCTCATTATTGTCATCATCATTATGCTAACGATCAGTGAGTGAATACTTATTGCCAGGCAATCAAATAAGTTCTTAATAAGTAGTATTTAAATATTTTCTACCATCCAGCTTATGAGTTCAGTGTTGAAATTACTCTCACTTTACACATAAGGAAATGAACGCTCAGAGAAATTGAGTAACTTGCCTAAATCTATGTCTGCACAATTCTTTTCTTTATTAGAGAAGTTGTGTGTTTATCGAACATATGCCACCCTGGCAACATCAACTTGCATTGCTGTGGAACATTTGTTATAATTGATAATAACACATTTTTATAATTGTACTATTCATTAAAGACCATGGTTTAACTTAGGGTTCACTGTTTGTGTAGCATAGTTCTATGTATGTTTTTAAAATTTTTTATTCTATTATGATATGTATAACCTAAAAGCTCCCCTTTTAACCACATTCAAATAAGTTATTCAGTGTTGAAAACTGCATTCACAATTTTGTACTACTATTATCACCATTCGTTTCCAAAACTTTACAACCAATCCAAATATAAATTCTTTTTTTTTTTGTTACATATCACCCCCTTCTGCTTGCTCTTGCTGTGTGTCCATTCTTCTGTGTTTTCCTATGTCTGCTTCTTGTCTCCCCCCGTCTTTGCGGCGATGCGCCGAGTCGGCCCTCCGCAGAGGCGGCTTGCTCCATTCGTGGGTGGCTCCATTCCATTTCATGGGCGGCTCTGCTCCGTGTTTTGCGGGCAGCAGAGTTCTGTGTTTTGCGGGCTGCTTGGCTTCTGTGCTTCACCGACGGCAGCTCCGTGTTTCACGGGTGACTTTGCCATGCCCGTGGCAGCTCCACCCTGCCTGTGGTGGCTTTTTGCCTTGCCCATGGCGGCTTTGCCCCGCCCACGGCAGCTTGCCTTTCTCAAGGCTGTCTGCCCGCTAGGAGAGGTCCCCGGGAACCGAACCCGGGGCCTCGCATGTGGTATACCGGAGCCCATATCCACTGGGCTATCCAGCCGGCCCCCCCCAAATATAAATTCTGTACAAATTAAGCATTAACTCCACAGTCCCTACCCCCAACCTAGCCCCTGGTACCCTTGCTCTCGAGTCTGTAAGTTTGCTTATGCTAATTATTTCATATCAGTGAGGTCATACATTTGTCCTTTGGTGTCCAGCTTATTTCACTCAACAGAATGTAAAGCTTCATCCATGTTGTTGCATGAATCAGAACTTCACTGGTTTTTACAGCTGAATAATATTCCTTTGTACGTATATACCACATTTTGTACGTCCATTCATCAGTTGATGGACATTTGGGCTGCTTCTATCTTTTGGCAATTGTGAATAATGCTGCTATGAGCGTTGGCATGCAAACATCCATTCAAGACCCTGCTTTAAATCCCTTTGGGTATATACCTAGTAAAGGGATTGCTGTGTCATATGGTAATTTTTACTTAACTTTCTGAGGAACTGCCAAACTGTCTTCCACAGTGGCTGCATCGTTTTACATTCCCACAAGCAATGAATTGAGTGTTCCCATTTGTCCCCATCCTCTCCAACATTTGCAATTTCCTTTTTTTTTTTTTTTTTGCTGTAAATAGTAGCCACTCTAGTGGATGTGAAATGGTATCTCACTGTGGTTTTGATTTGCACTTCCCTAATAGCTAATAATGTTGATAATCTTTTCATATGCATTTTAGCAATTGTATATCCTCTTTGGAGAAATATATATATATTCAAATCTTTTACCCATTTTTAAATTGTGTTGTTTATCTTTTTATTGTTGAGTTATAGGATTTATTTATATATTCTGGATATTAAATCCTTATTAGATATGTGGTTTCTAAATATTTTTTCCCAGTGAGTGGTTGTCTTTTCACTTTTGTGACAAAGTCCTTTGATGCAAAAATGTTTTTAATTTAGTGAAGGTCCCATTTATCTATTTTTTATTTTGTAGCTTATGCTTTGGGTGAAAATTCTAAGACACCATTGCCTAACACAATATCCTGAGGATGCTTCCCTACAATTTCTTCTAGGAGTTTTATAGGCTTGTTTTTTTTTTATCTAGGTCTTTGATCTATTTTGAGTTAATTTTGTATAGCGGTCCTCCTTCATTCTTTTCCATATGGATATCCAGTTCTCCCAGCCCCATTTGTTGAAGAAACTATTCTTTCCCAATTGAGTGGGCTGGGAAGCTTTTCAAAAATCATTTGGCCATAGATGTGAGAACCTATTTCTGAATTCTCAATTTGATTCCATTGTTCTATATATCTATCCTAGTTTCTAGTGCTGTTTGGACAACTGTAGCTTTGTAATAAATTTTAAAGTTGGTTTGTATGACTCTTCTAATTTCATTCTTCTTTATCAAGATGGTTTTGGCTATTTGGGGCCCCTTACTCTTCCATATAAATTTGGAGATTGGCTTTATCATTTCTGAAATGAAGGTTGATGGAATTTGATTGCGATTGCATTGAACCTGTAAATTCCTTTAGGTAGAATTGACTTCTTAACAATATTTAGTCTTCCAATCCAAGGACATGGAATATTCTTCCATATATATAGGCCTTCATTTTTTTAAACAATGTTTTGTAGTTTTCTGTGAACAAGTCCGTTTAAATCTTTGTTTAAATATTTGATTCTTTTAGTTGCTACTGTAAATTGAATTTTTTTTCTTGAGTTCTTCTGATTGTTCATTACTAGTGTATAGAAACACTACTGATTTTTAAAATATATATATATATATATTAAAAGATACTTAGATTACGTAAAGTTTTACATAAAAAAATATAAGGGATTCCCATATACCCCACTCCCCAGACATCCCACTTTTTCCCACATTAACAACTTCTTTCATTAGTGTAATACATTCACTGTAATTGATGAACACATTTTGGAGCATTGCCACTAAGCATGGATTATAGTTTACATTGTAGTTTACACTCTCTCCCACTCAATTCTGTAGGCTATGGCAGGATATATAATGGCCTGTATCTGTCACTGCAATGTCATCCAGGTCAATTCCAAGTCCTGAAAATGCCCCCATATTACACCCCTTTTTCCCTCTCCCTGATTTCAGCACTTCCATTGGCCACTGCCTCCATATCAATTTCTTCCATTGCTAGAATCACAATAAGTCTATAATAGACCAGGAAATCTACTCTAGTCCATATTTAATCACCAATCGTGAGGATTCTGGGATGGTGATGCCCACTCCACCTCCAATTGAGAGGAGGCTTTGATCCCATAAGGTCTGATGGATGGGAATCTCTTGCTTGCAGTTGTAGACTCTCTCAGTTCCTTGGTGTGATGGTTGTCCATCCTCACCTCCCTATCATCTGTCCTGGGTGAGTCTAATGAACTGGAGAGTAGGTACTATAGCTCCTCTGGGGCTCAGGGCCCGGCCAGCACATGGACAGCCCAGAGATTCACATTTCCTGGATGTATACCTACCAACTCCAGCACCAACTATAGGTTCAAACAAAAGGGACAGAAAAGGCATGTGTAGAGAAATCACATCTGAGTCCAATTCTGTCACACTTGGGGGCACAATCTACAAAGTAGGGCCCACTGGAAAGGCACCAAATTTTGGAGCTATCTGCCATGACCGCAGGACCTGGGTATCTCTGGAACCTTCAGGAACCCCATTGTTTGGGGTAGTGTCCACTTGGGCTGTCTATGAGATCCTGCTGAGACTAGCATAAGCATTACCTCTCTGATGACCTCCCCGCTCACTTTGAAGTCTCTTAGCCATATAAACTCATTTGTCTTTACCTTTTCCCCCTTCTATTTAAGGTCTTTTTTTCTGTTGTATCACCAGCCGGTGCTTGGTAGTAATCC
Source organism: Chaetophractus vellerosus (assembly GCA_004027955.1). NCBI lineage: Eukaryota > Metazoa > Chordata > Mammalia > Cingulata > Chlamyphoridae > Chaetophractus > Chaetophractus vellerosus. The sequence continues at coordinate 4,133 of PVKH010023504.1, forward strand.
CTCAGTGCCAGGGAGGCTCATCCCTGGGAGTCATGTCCCTCACTGGGGGGAAGGGAATACATCCACATGCTAAGTTTGGCTTAGAGAGAGGCCACATTTGAGCAACAAGGAGGTTCTCAGGAGGTAACATTTAGGCACCCTACAACAATAGGCTAAGTTGCAAATTCAAAAGCAAAAGACTCATAAACATAGCTGTCAATATCAAGGGCCCATCAATGGACCATCTTTCTTCACTAGTCATTACCCCTGTACTTGGGGGATTGTTGCTGTTCCATTAGAGAATGTGGCAGAGCTCCCCACGATGGGGATTCAACAATCCTTCGGCTATTGTGTGAATCTCTACCCACTGTAGCAATGCCCCATGAACAATTGAACATATTTATATACCTTATATGTATGCCCAGGTGAACCTCCTCCTATGTATCCCCCATCACTGACACCCCACACCATTGATCCTCCCCTGCCATAGCTGTAACCCTTCTGTGATCCAAAACTTCTTAAAAAATGAAGCCAAGAATGTTGCCAAATTTGATTAATAGAAAAACGAAATAATGATAGGTTTAAACTTAAGAAACAAAATACATAATAATTTAGAAAAACTAAAACTAAAATGGGGTATAAAAGAATGAAAAATGTCTTTCATCACTGTAATACCTGTTGTCCTATAAGTACAGTGGCATTTTCTTCGATTTCTTTCCCAGTGTCTTACTTTTTTATTTTATTTTATTTTTATTTATTTATTTTTTTGTCTTAAAGAGGTTTTAGGTCATAGTAAAGTTACATAGAGAATATAGGGGACTCCAATAGACCCAAGATCCCCCTCTTTTTCCCCTTCCCTATTAATAACCATTTTACATGTGGATTGTTAAAACTGATATGCAAATATTGAAACATAGCTACTGACCATGGTCAATGGTTTACATTTTAGATGAAATTTACATTTAGATGAAATTAAACATGGGTTGTATCCATCATTGCAAGATCTTGCAGAACACTTCCATTTCCCCCTAAATACGCCTTCTTCCATCTATTCTAGTCCTCTCTCATGCTCCCCTCGGGGTCCATGGTGAGCAACAGGCTTCACTCCTTGAAGGATAAGAGTCATAGATATTTGCTATTATGCTGAGGGCTTGACACACTAGTCTGTCCTCCCCTATTAGGAACTGCCCATGCTCTCAATAGACACTGTCCTCTCTGTTTGAGAACATATTTGGCCTCCCCAGCATGGAAGTCCAACTCCCTCCCACTGGTTATGTGGGTCTCCCCCCCACTGATACAGCACACTATGACAAAAAGACCACTTGCACATTCTCCTGAAGACTGCCCCAGGTATACCCTGTCCAAATGCCCCACCATCCAACACCCTAAACCAGTAACCCTTCCTTGTCATATTGCCAAAAGGATTTTCTCATCATTGTAGTTTCACCCATGTGCCCCCCAATCCCCAGTGTTCATCTGCTCCCTCCCCCAACCCTCCCCCCTGTTCGATGGACTATCCAACCCATCCTCCCCACCCTACCCCCCTGCCAAGCTTGTACTACCCAAACCAATAGTATCCCTATACCCTTGTCATATCCCTTCACTTCCCAACTACTTACTTCCACCTTATCATAGTTTTCACTCATAAGAGCATTGGTTCACAATCTTCTTTTCCCTTTCTATTTCCTGTAAACCTATCTTCCAGTCTCTAGCTCTCTGAGTTGCCTAGATTTGCTTAATTCCTATCAGAGTGGTCATGTAATATTTGTCCTTCAATGCCTGGCTTGCTTCACTCAACATAAAGTCCTCAAGATTCATCCATGTTATCCCATATGTTAGTACTGTATTCCTTCTTACAGCTGAGTAATATTCTATTATATGTATATGCCACATTTTATTTATCCATTCATCTGTTGATGGGCATTTGGGTTGATTCCAACTTTTGAATAGTGAATAATGCTGCTATGAACATTGGTGCATATATATGTTTGTGTTCTTGCTTTCAACTCTTCTTGGTATATACCCAGCAGTGGAATTGTTGGATCACATGGCAGATCTATAGTTAGTTTTTTGAGGAACCACCAGACTGTCCTCCACAATGGCTGGACCATTCTACATTCCTACCAGCAGTGGATGAGGGTTCCCATTCCTCCACATCCTCTCCAACACTTGTAGTCCACTGTTTTTTTAATGGCCACCAGTCTAATGTGTGTAAGATGATATCTCATTGTAGTTTTGATTTGCATTTTAATAGCTAAGGATGTTGAGCATCTTTTCATGTGCTTTTTAACCATTTGTATTTCTTCTTTGGAGAAGTGTCTGTTCAAATCGCTTGCCCATTTTTTAAATGGGTTGTTGGTCTTTTTATTTTCAAGATATAGGATTTCTTTATATATGCAGAATATTAGGGTCCTATCAGATATATGGTTACCAAATATTTTCTCCCATTGGGTAGGCTGTCTTTTCACTTTCTTGACAAACTCCTTTGAGGTGAAAAGGGTTTTAATTTTGAGGAGGCCCCATTTATCTATTTTTCTTTCACTTCTCCTGCTTTGGGTGTGAAGTTCATGAAGCCATTTCCTATTACAAGGTCCTGTAGATGCTTCCCTACATTATTATCCAAGATATTTATGTTCTTGGCTCTTACATTTAGATCTTTGATCCATCTTGAGTTGATTTTTGTAGACAATGTGAGATGGTGTTCCTCATTCTTTTGGATATGGATATCCAGATCTCCAAGCACCATTTGTTGAAGAGGCCATTCTCTCCCAGTTGAATAGGCTTGGTGGCCTTGTCAAATATCAGATGACCGTATATGCGAGGATCTATATCAGAAATCTCAGTTTGGTTCCATTGGTCAGTATGTCTATCCTTGTGCCAATACTATGCAGTTTTTTTGTTTTGTTTTGTTTTGGTTACATATCCCTCCCCCACTTTCTGCTTGCTCTTGCTGTGTGTCCATTCTTCTGTGTTTTTCTATGTCTGCTTCTTGTCTCCCCCCGTCTTTGCAGCGATGCGCCAAGTTGGCCCTCCGCAGAGGTGGCTCGCTCCGTTCGTGGGTGGCTCCATTCCGTTTTTCACGGGCGGCTCCGCTCCATGTTTTGCTGGCAGCAGTGCTCTGTGTTTTGTGGGCTGCCCGGCTTCCGCGCTGCGCAGGCAGCAGCTCCGTGTTTCACGGGTGACTTTGCCATGCCTGTGGGGGCTCCGCCCTGCCCGTGGCGGCTTTTTTGCATTGCCCACGGTGGCTTTGCCCCGCCCATGGCGGCTTGCCTTTCTCAAGGCCGTCTGCCCACTCGGAGAGGTCCCCGGGAACTGAACCCGGGGCCTCCCATGTGGTACACCGGTGCTCTTATCCACTGAGCTATCTAGCTGGCCCCAATACTATGCAGTTTTGACCACTGTAGCTTTGTAGTATGTTTTAAAGTCAGGTAGTTTGGGGCCGACTGGATAGCCCAGTGGATAGGGCGTCGGCATACCACATGGGAGGTCCCAGGTGCGGTTCCCGGGGACCTCCCCTAGCACGCAGACCGCCTTGAGAATGGCAAGCCGCCATGGGCGGGCCAGAGCCGCCGTGGGCAGGGCAAAAAAGCTGCCACGGCCAGGCAAAAGCCGCCATGGGCAGGGCAGGTCGCCCGCGAATCGAGCGCAGCCAGCCACCCGTGAACTGAAAAGCCGGCCGTGATGGAAGCAGAAGCCGCCCACAAGCGGGAAAGCCGCGCCTGCGCAGTGACCAAGTCTCGGCGCGTCGCCGCAGCGGGGGGGAAGGGGAGATATGTAATAAAATAAATAAATCTTTAAAAAAAAAAAAGTCAGGTAGTTTGATTCCTCCAATTTCATTTTTCTTTTTCAATATGTCTTTGGCTGTTTGGGGCCTCTTGTCCTTCCAAATAAGTTTTGTAGTTAGTTTTTTTCAATTCAGTAAAAAAGGCTGTATTTATTTTTATTGGGATTGCGTTAAATCTGTATATTAGTTTGGGTAGGATATACATTTTAATGATATTTAGTCTTCCTATCCATGAGCAGGAAATATTCTTCCATTTATTTAAGACTTTTTTGATTTTCTTTAACGGTGCTGTGTAGTTTTCTGGAAACATTACTGATTTTTTAGTTGATTTTGTACCCTGTCACTTTGCTGAATTCATTTGTTAGCTCTAGCAGCTTTGTTGTAGATTTTTCATGATTTTCTGTGTATTGGATCATGTATCTGCAAATAGGGAAATATTTACTTCTTCCTTTCCAATTTGGAGGACTTTTATTTCTTTTTCTTACCTAATTGCTCTGGCAGAACTTCCATTACAATGTTGAATAACAGTGATGACAGAGGACATCCTTGTCTTATTTCTTATTTTAAAGGCAAAGCTTTTAGTCTTTCGCCATTAAGTGAAAGGTAATGGTGATGTTAGTCGTGTGCTTTTTTCATATATGCTTGTGACATTTTGAGATTTTTAATGAATCCCAAAAGAAGAAAGATTATGTTTGTAAACTAATCTATTCTTTTGGATGTGATTGCCTTTGAGTTCCTGCCCCCTTCTTGGGCCAATATAAACAGACATTTATTCAAAAAGACACATGGGAAGAGAGAGCTCTGTCATTCTTGATTCTGGGGCCCTGGGGAGAGATGAGCTACTTGCCTGATAGCTTACAGCTGACCTTGGGAAGAGAGTTGAAACTGATATTGGAAGTTCTGAGAGACAGGCCCTATGCCAGCCTACAGCTGAGATTGGAAAGAAGCTGGGCCCATGGAACTTCAAGAGGAGGAGGAAGCCCAGAGGGGAAGGTTTAAGCCCAGCAGAGATTGCCTGCCATCTTGCTTCAACATTTGGCAGCTGACCTTGGTGAGTAAGGACCTTTTATGGTACCTTGAGTTGGATTTTCCACAGCCTTGAGTTGCATTATAAGCTTCTACCCCAAATAAATATCCTTTATAAAAGCCAACAGATTTCTTGTACTTCACATCAGCACCCCTTTGGCAGATTAATACACATGCCTTTTATCATGTGAACAAGTTTCCTTCTATTCCTAGTTTTCTAAGTGTGGTTTGTTTGTTTTTATCAAGAAGGGGTACTAGATTTTGTCAAATGCCTTTTCTGTGTCAATTGAGATGGTCATTGATCTTGGTTTTTTTTTCCTTCATTCTCTTAATGTGGTGTATTTCACTAAATTTTTTTATAATGAACTACCCTTGCATAACTGGGAAAAATCCCACTTGATCACGGTGTATAATTCCTTTAGTGTCCTGTTGGGTTCAGTTTGGCAGTATTTTGTTGGGGATTTTTACATATGTATTCATAAGAGATAATGGTCTGTAATTGTATTTTTCTTGTGGTATCTTTATCTGGCTTTGGTATAAGGGTGATGCTGACCTTATAGAATGAATTAGGAAGTGTTCCTTCTCTTCAACTTACTGAAAGACTTTGATCAGGATTGGTGTTAATTCTTCTTGGAATGTTCGGTAAAACTCCTCTGTGAAACCACCTGGTTCTGGTCTTTTCTTTCCTAGGTTTTTAAATTAGTGATTCAATCTCTTTAATAGTAATTCTTCTTTTGTGAGCTTCTCTTTCTTCTTGAGTCTGTGGAGATAGTTTGCATGTTTCTAGGAATTTGTTCATATCATCTAGGTTATTTAATTTGTTGGCATTCATAGCAACCTCTTATAGTCGTTTTTATCTCAGCGGGGCCAGTAGTAATGTCTCCTTTCCATTTCTGATTTAGTCACTTATTCTTTTTTTCTCTTCCTCAGTCTAGCGAAAGATTTGTTAGTTTTATTGATCTTTTCAAGAAACCAAGTTTTGGTTTGTTGAATCTCTCTATTGATTTTCTATTCTCTATTTCATTTATTTCTGCTCTAATCTTTATTACTGTCTTTCTGATTACTTTGGGTTTATTTTGCACTTCTTTTTCTAGTTCCTCAAGTTCTGAGGTCATGTTTCTGATTTTAAATCTTTCTTTTTTTTTAATGTAAGCATTTGGAACTATAAATTTCCCTCTCAGCATTGCCTTTACTACATGCTATAAGTTTTGGTATATTGTATTTTCATTTTCATCTGCCTCAAGTTATTTCCTTATTTCCCTTTTTATTTCTTTAACTCATTGGTTGTTTAAGAGTATGTTGTTTAATTTCCAATTATTTGTGATTTTCCCAGTTCTCCCTCTGTTATTGATTTCTAGCTCAATTTTTTTTTTGTCATCAGAGAGGATACATTGTATGATTTCGATTTTTTTAAAATTTATTGGGGCCGGCTTGATAGCCCAGTGGATAGGGCGCCGGCATACCACATGGGAGGCCCTGGGTTCGATTCCCGGGGAACTCTCCTAGCGGGCAGACCGCCTTGAGAATGGCAAGCCGCCATGGGCGGGCCGGAGCCGCCGTGGGCAGGGCAAGAAGCTGCCACGGGCAGGGCAAGAGCCACCACGGGCAGGGCAGGTCGCCCGCGGATGCAGCGCAGCCAGCCATCCGCGAACTGAATCAAGCGCCGGCCATGAACGGACGCAGAGACCTCCCACAAGCGGGGAAAGCCGCGCCTGCGCAGTGACCACTCTCAGCGCGTCGCCGCAGCGGGGGGTAGGGGAGACATGTAATAAAATAAATAAATCTTTAAAAAAAAATTTATTGAGTCTTGTTTTGTGACTTAAGAATGTCTATTCTGTTTCTGGGTGAAGTGTTCTTATATATGTTATGTCTAGTTGGTTTAGGGTATCATTCAACTCTTGTAATTCCTTACTGATCTTCTGTCTTAATGTTTTATCCAATTGAATGTGGTGTATTAGAGTTTCAGTATTTGCTAAATATATTTTGGGGTCCTTCTGTTTGGTGTTTTCATATTTATTATTGTTATATCTTCTTGTTGATTTTACCCCTTTTTCAGTATATAAGGGCCATCTTAGTCCCTTCTGTTTTTGACATAAAGTCTATGTTATCTGATATTATTATGGCTACCCGAGCTCTCTTTTGGTTACTACTTACATGGTGTATTTTTCTATCCTTTCACTTTTAATCTACTTGAATCTTTGAATTTATGGTGAGTCTTTTGCAGACAGTATATAGTTGGGTCATGCTTTTTTATCCATTCTGCCAATCTCCACCTTTTGACTGGACCATTTACTCCACTTACATTTAAAGCCACTATTGATCATGCAAGACTTTCTTCTGCCATTTTGCTTTTTGGTCTTTGTAAGTCTTATAACTTTTTTTCATTTTCAAAACAATTTATTGAAGTATATTATTCATAAATGAACATACATAAACAATAAGTGTATAGCAAAAATTGTGAACTTACAAAACAAACATGCATAATATCATACAGGGCTCCCATACCTCACCCCACTGAAATGCCTTGCATTGTTTTGAAACATTAGCAACAAATTATGAAAGAGCATCATCAAAGTATTACTACTGGAGTGGATGTAGCTCAAGAAATTGAGTGCCCACTTTCCACATGGGAGGTCCCAGGTTCAGTTCCTAGTGCCTCCTGAAAAAACAAAACAAAAAAAACAAACAACAACAAAAACAAACAAAAAACCAATCAGGGAAGCTGATGTGGCTCAGTGGTTGAGCACTAGCTTCCCACATACGAGGTTCCAGGTTAAATCCCTGGCCTCCAGTACCTCTAAAAAAAAAAAAGTATTACTACTAACTATAGACCATATCTTACATTTGGTATATGTAAGATATACCAATTGTTTTGTTGTTGAGAAACCATACAATTTATCTAAAGTGTACAATCAGTGGCATTTGTTAAAATCACAGAGTTGTGCATCCATCACTTCAATCAATATTAGAGCCAAAAAAAAAACCAAAAAAGCAAACCACTATCATACACATGTTAGTGCTACTGATTACAAATCCTAAGATATGCTTTCACCATTTCTATTCATTTCCAAACATTTACAAACAACTTTTTACCAATTCTGCACAGATTTAACCTCAACTTTCCATTCTCTAACCACATTCTTTTCTCTAGTGACTTCCATTCTAGTTATTAACTCCATGAGTTTGCTCATTATATTTAGTTCATAATAGAGAAATCATACATGATTGTCTTTTCATGTCTGGCTTGCTACACTCAACATAATGTCCTCCAGGTTCATCCACATTGTCATATGCTTCATGACTTCATTTCTTCTTACAGCTGAATAATTTTCCATTGTGTGTGTAATATTCCATTGTGTGTTTGTTTATCCATTCATCAATTGATGGACACCTGGGTTGCTTCCATTTTTTGACAATTGTGTAATACCTTGCTATGAAATTCAATGTGCTCTTATAACATTTTGTCCCTCATTTAATTAATATTTATTTTCATATTTATTTGTTTTTTGTATTGTACCATATAGAGTCCCTTCTCATATCTATCTGAATATAATTCTCGTATTTTTTTCTTGTGGTTACCATGAGGTTAAAATTCAACATCCTAAATGTATATAACAGCCATATTTGATTTGATACCAATTTGAATTCAATAACATGCAATATACTGTTCCTATAACTCTTTGCTCCCCACCTTATTTTGTACTTGTTACAAAATATATCTTGTACCTTGAATGTCCAAAACCACACATTTATCATTACTTTTTATGTTTTTGCATTTTAGCCCCTCTAGGAAGTAGGAAGTTGATGTACATACCAAAAAAATATAATACAATAGTACTGGCATTTAGAATTACCCAAATGGTTTACCTTTACCAGAGGTCTTTATTTCTTTATGCCATTTTGAAGCCCTGGTAAGTATCCTTTCCTTTCAGCATGTAGGGCAGGTCTAGTTGTTATGGACTCCATCAGCTTTGTTTATCTGGGAATGTAGCAATTTGGTATTGTTCATGAATTCCCAAAATAGATATTGGATTGTGTTTGTAAACTGGTCTGTTCCTCTGTGTGTATTAGATTGTATTAAATTCAGAGGTTTCACTTTTACTTCATTACATTAAGACTAAGGCTTTGATTTGGCCACGTCAATAGGATATTGAGTCCCTGCCCCCGTGGTGGGCTGGTACTCACAGACAAAACAACACTGTAGAGGAGAGAGTTTTAGTTTTGATGCTGGAGCACAGGGGAAGTAAATACATGGAGAAGGAGTACACAGAAGTAGAAACACAGAAAGGAGCACAGAGGGATAGAGACAGCTCATTAGACATGGCAGAGGCCCCAGGAAGAGAGATGAGCTTTATAGCCTACAGCTGCACCTAAGCCTGGGAAGAAATGAACTCTAGCAAGAGAGATGAGCCCTCCAGCCAATAGCTGATATTGGTAGAAGCTGGGACCATGGAGCCTTAGGAAAGAGAGGAAGGTGAACATTCACAGAGACTGGCAGCCATCTTAGTCCAACACCTGGCAACAGACTTTGGTGAGGGAAGTAACTTATGCTTTATGGCCTTATGACTGTAAGCTTCTACCCCAGATAAATACCCTTTATAAAAGCCAACAGATTTCTGGTAGTTTGCATCAGCACCCCATGGCTGACTACTACAGGGAATGTCTTAATCTCGTTCTCATTTTTGAAAGAGTCTCACCAGACATAAAATTCTTGGTTGGCCATGGTTTCCTTCAGTACTTTAAGCATTCCCACCCACTGCTTTCTTTCCTCCATGGTTTCTGATGAGAAATTGGCACTCATTCTAACTGAGACTCCCTTGTACAGAATGCATTGGTTTTCTCTTTGCAGGTTTCAGAACTCTCTCCTTGTCTTTTGCATTCAATTTTATGAGCAATATATGACAGGGTGTATTTTTC
>PVKH010023505.1:0-13830 GCA_004027955.1 Chaetophractus vellerosus
GTAAGAAAAGCCCACCTGAGATCTGAGGAGATGGAGCTGAGAATTGCTTCTCTGATTTTTCTCCCTCTACCCGAAGGACAATCAAATTCAGTCACAGCTAGATAACGTAGCCCTGGGGTAGCATTAGGGGGAACGAGAACCAAGGAGGGGACCCAAGAGTAGTACTTACCCTGCATCTGGACCAAAAACTCTGTTTTGATCCTTCGGGCAGCCTCACTCTCATTTTCATTTCGGGATCCACAGAGGGAATCCACCTCATCGATGAAGATGATGGAGGGCTTGTGCTGCCTGGCCAGCTCAAACAGGTTCTTTACTAGCCTGTGAGGTGAGACATGAAGCTGGGGGCTGGACACTCATAAACATGCCCACCCAGGGTCCCAGTCACCAGTGCTCTTGTCTTTTCCACAGGGAGGCTGAGACCATATCATGCTTGGATTTAAAAAAAAAAAAAAAGTGGTTACAAATCCTCTGGTAGCACTGTACCAAGAGGAAGGGCAAGCCTTGGTCTCAGCATCAAATCCTGGTAGTCCCGTTCATTAGCTCTAGATTTAGGACAAGTCACATCTCTTCCTCTGAGTCTCAGTTTTATCACCTGCAAAATGGAGTGTGTTTTTGGGGAGTAAGTCAACTAAGGTATGGAAGTGTCCAAACAGGAGATATTCAACTGATACTCAGTTATGATTCGTTCTTTTTCCTTCCCTTCTTTAGTACCTCATCTCTTCTAAGTTTCTTTCCAATTTCAACTCTCTTTGTCAAGACAAGTGTCCCATCCAAAATGCTAACAAGATATTTCTCTCCTGGCTGCTTCTCACAGAAGATCAAGCAGCAGCTCCTCTGGGAAGTGACTGCAAGGGCTAGGGAAGCTGGACAATTAGCAGCTGTTTCTAACTCGCCACTCACTTACTTCTCACTCTCTCCCAACCACTTAGACATCAAGTCTGAGGAGGACACAGAGAAGAAAGTGGAGTTGTTAGCCTCTGTTGCCACAGCTTTGGCCAGGTAGGATTTCCCTGTGCCAGGGGGTCCAAAGAGCAGTATCCCTCGCCAAGGGGTACGTTTGCCTACAATAAAGAATAAACCAAAGTAAGCTTCTTCCCGATTGGGGAAAGTGGACAGAAAAAAGCAGAGAATTCGTAGTCACTGTAAATACAATCAGAAATAAAAAGTTCTATAGAACAACTGATTCTAGAAACAAAGGAGTAAAGAGAATTAAGTTATCTGCTGAGAGCTTAGTCCTAGTCTCTGCTAATGATCCCCATAACCTTGCAAAGTGACATTTGCTGGTTCCTGACCTGCCCACATACGGGGATGGTCAATTAAAAGTTTTAGTCACAAAAGCACTTTTTTTTTTTTTTTAAAGATTTATTTATTTTATTACATATCTCCACATCCCCCCCGCTGCGGCGACGCGCAGGCGCGGCTTTCCCCACTTGTGGGCGGCTTCTGCTTCCATTCACGGCCGGCTTTTAGTTCGCGGGTGGCTGGCTGCGCTCCATTCGCGGGTGATCTGCCCTGCCCGTGGCGGCTTTTTGCCCTGCCCACGGCGGCTCTGGCCCGCCTATGGCAGCTTGCCATTCTCAAGGCAGTCTGCCCGCTAGGAGAGGTCCCCGGGAACCGAACCCGGGGCCTCCCATGTGGTATGCCGGTGCCCTATCCACTGGGCTATCGAGCCGGCCCCCACAAAAGCACTTTTGACACCAGAAAGAAGCGAAGGAGTAGAGGATCATGATGAGCAGGCCCTGGAGCCTCTCCTGACTGAAGACGGTATGGGAGGGCTGGAGCCCTTGTCCTCTCAAGGCAAAGGCAGCTGAATTGCTGCCTACTCCTGGATACCTCCAGACCGGGAGCCCTGAGCTGGCTCCCTCAGAAGCCTGATATTTTACATCTGGGCCTACAGTGGCCCAACTCTTACCTGTGAACAAGTGTGGGAATTTAATTGGCAAAATGACAGCTTCTTTGAGGGCCTCCTTGGCCCCCTCCAGCCCAGCCACGTCATTCCACCGAATGTTGGGCTTCTCCATCACCACAGCACCTGCAGCAGGGAGGCAGCACTTCCACCAGAGCCTGGCCCATACGCATGAGCCGACCCACCTGAGGACCCCTGCCATGTCCCCTCCCACTGCCGTGGGGCCCCGAGCTTCTTACCCATCAGCTGTTCTTGCAACTTCTTTTTCTCTGGATTATCCCCTTCACTGTCACTATCACTGCTGGAAAGGAGATAGAAGATCACAAGCTGGTCTTTCATCCTGGGAGCAGGGGGCAGCTGGCAAGCAGACTCTTAAGAGCGAGGCCAGGCACCAGCATGGTGTCAAGGAAAACTTTCCATGCTCAGCACTGCTGAGCAACAGGTAAGCAGGTACCCTGATGATGTTAGGGCTACATTATCAGCAATTTGCCTTGAGACTCCCCGGAAAACACTCTCATAATCCACACGTTTCTTCATTGAGGAAAGAATAGAGAAGCCTGCCCTCTCCAGGTCGGTGAGAGAAAGCTGCTTTGGCTGCATCTAAAGAGCAGCAAGTCAACCAATGTAGTTGTCAGGCTTTCACAGAGACTCAGAAATAGACAGCAAGTGGCTGTGACTCCAAAGTAGTCACGTTCCCAAGGACGAAGAAGACATAAAAGCTTAAATTGAAGGGAGAACACCTGGGGAAAAGAATATGGTAACTATTCCCATCTCAATGGCTAATTCCTATTCTGAAGTAATTTGCCACCCTTAAAACTCTTCTACCATTGGCCTCCTGACCCTTCCCAACACTGCCTCTCACTCTGGGGAATAAAAAGACACATGCTGTCCATTCAGGAGGAGAGATGAGGCTCTGGGGAGACAGGTGGTTCTGACCCTCATCTCTCTTCCATGAACCTCCTGCAACTGTGACCTCCCCTTTGCCTCCAGGACACCACTGGCCTTTGTGCTCAGCTATCTGGAATCACCATGGCGGGTGTACCACAGATCTGAGGTGAGAGTTGAGGAGAGAACAGTGGCCTTGGACTTAGAAACAGAGGCCCTGGATGTGGGTCTAGGCTCTCGCATACTAGCTCTGTGATCTTGGCAAATCTCTTGCTCTCTCTGAGTCTGTTGCCTCATCTGTCAGAAGATGATATTTCTTTAATTACTAATAGAAACTGACATTTATTCACTGCTTACTATGTGCTAAATTCTACTCTAAGGGCTTTCCTCACATCATCTCATTTGCTCCTTTCAACACTAGGAGGGAAGTTCCATTATCCTCCCTCTTCTATATAACGAAACTGGACGCACAGGGGGGTCATGGCACTTGTCCACGGCCACACAGCGAGGAAATGGCAGAGCCAGGTTACACCTGACAGGCTAGCTGCAGAGTTCCAGCTTCACCTATAGGGATTATCATGATGAGAATGAGTAGAACCCCTCACAAGGAAGGCACAGGGAAGGCCAAGCGGCCGGGCAGCCCACACTCCACACTCACCCCTTGCCCTCACTCTGATTCTCTTTGACAGGCTTTTTGCCATGCTTCTCTTTGTTTCGTAAGTAATCTTTCAGCTTCTCTGCCCGGTCTAGGTACTGCATACACTTGGCTCGAATGCTTTCCTTGGCCTTGTCGCTGTGTGCCTCATCTGCAAAAGGGGATGCAGAGAGGGTCACCCATAAGCATCGTGTGCCTCCTCCAGCAGGGGCTCTGCAGTCAAGGAGGACCCTGCGCGTGACTCACATTTGATAGCGTGTAGGAAATACTCCACGGCATGCTGGTAGAGCCGAAGTGCTTCCTCGTAATTCTTGGCTTTATCCTCTTCTGTAGCTTTTGTCACCAGATCAATGGCTTTCTGGAAAGGCAAAGCAAGTAACTCAGTGCTTCCAAAGGATTCCAGAAAGCCCCTGAGGTCACAGGAAGCAGGAACACATTTGTGGGACATAGTGCCAGGCCTGGGCATCTGTCTGTCACAGACCACTATGTCAGCCTGTTTTCCCAGCATCAACTAGATCCTTCTTAAAATGAGGCTTCAGAAGATAGCCACCTCTCTGCACAATACACACATACAATGAAAAGCAACTTCCTCCTCAGCCCTTACTCCAGACTTCAGTAAGTAAGAACCTGATCTGATATCTCAGGTGAGGCCTCAAAAGGGAGTGTTCTCAGGATTTTCTATTCCACTGCCTTAAGGGAAGAAAACAGATCTGGACTGAGAGCCTGGAATAGGGAATCACTGGAACAAATCTGCTGTGAAGCTCAGAATGGAGGCCAGAAACTGCACTTGGCCTTCAGGGCCAGAGAAGAGCTACCAGCTAGCGAAGTCCTTTATGGACCTGGAGAGTTTCTACAAGATGGGTTTAGAGACCTTAACTATCTTCTCCTGTCCTAACTCAACTTGCTTCTCTAGGCTGAATAGAGAAGAGTTTTCCTAAAGTTGATACTGAGGAAAGTTATGCTTAGTCACTATATTTAATACCAGAGTAGCTACAGCAAGACAATTGCTTGTTTAATCCAGAGACAAATACATGCTGCCAATGGAGAGAACTGTCCTCTGGAGCCTTCTAAAAACTCTGTGAGAGGGTGTGATTATCTTTGTGAATCTCATAAATCCTGTGGGCCTATGCCCTAGACTGAACAGAAAGCCTGCTTAGTCTTTCAGGCTGCTGCCCCACACCTACTCCAACCCAGGAAGCATTACCAGAAAGTATCCGCAGTCATATAGAGCACCATTCACTGAGCATTCCGATCCCATCGTATCCCTAAAGCCCCATCCACAGCAAACAGGGAACCCCCTAACCAGCCTTGGCAGGGCCAGGGCTTCTGTGCAGCCCTTCCTCCTCTGAAGCTAATAAGTCTCAACAAGACACAAAGCTCTACTGAATGAATAGACTGGAGTAAGTTAAGTTAGGTCAGGTTGATGTTAATTTAAAAGAACTAACCAGATTGAAGAGATGAGGAAATATGTAAAAGAGCATTGGTACTATTTTCAAGGTGTAGCCTCCTCCACGACCTACAAGCAAAGGGCTCAGTGCCCTGAACCTTCTTGGATGGTTAGCTTAAATACAAGCTTCACTGGTCTGGTTTCTCTCCTCCATGACTGTCCTTCAGATAAGGCATGAAGGCAGCACTCCAGTCCCTGGTGGCTTCTTTTCTCTAGAACCAGCACCAGAACCTTGGATATTTGTCTTCCCTGGCGTGATCACTCTATTTACCCTCTAGCATGGATCTATCCTTTTGAAAGGTGGGGCTGAGAACAATACTCTGCCCCCCCCCCCCCTTCTAGACACTATTAACTAATGCACCTAAGAGTACATTTGATTTTTCTGGCAACCACAAGGAGTTTTTCACAGGCAGGAGGCCTCAGTTTCAATGTGGAGAGAAGTTTTTGCATAAGAGTAGGGTAAGGCGATAAATAAATCTGCCAGCTCTGCTGCATTTCTAGTAACACATATGGCAAAGGAAGAGAATGAAAGAAAAGGGTAAAGATGATGTCCTAACAGAGAAGTCGGCACACTTTTCTGCAGAGTCAGAGAGTAAACATTTCAGGCTTGTGGGCCATACTCAACTTTGCCATTGTAGCACAAAAACAGCCATACATAAACAAATGAGCATGCTCTATTTCAGTGAAACTTACAGACACAGAAATTTGAATTTCAAATGATCTTTATGTGTTGCTAAATATTCTTTTAATTTTTTTAACCATCTATAAATGTGGAAACTACAACATAGATGAACCTTGAAAGCATTACGCTGAGTGAAAGAAGCCAGTGACAAAGGCTCATATAAAGAATTCCATTTATATAAAATGTCCAGAATAGACAAATCTATAGAGATAGAAAGTGGATTAGTGGCTGTCTAGGATTGGAAGGGATGGCAGGATTGAGAGGTGTTGGCTAAGAGATGTGGGTTTCTTTTTGGGGTGATGAAAATGTTCTAAAATTGAATAAGGTGATGGTTGCACAGCTCTGCGAATGTACTAAAAACCACTGAGTTGTACAATTGAAATGGATGAATTGTATGGTATAGGAATTATTCCTTAATAAAGCTGTTTTTAAAAATGTAAAAAAAAAAAAACATTCATAGCTCAAAATCTCTCTGGGCAGGTCAGATCAGGCTGGAAAACTGAAGTTAATGGAACCCTGAAGTAATAGACCAGAGCTTGGGGGTGGGGGGGATGATGGGGCGGTGATGGGGTACTTCGCACTTCAGCTAATTCTTGGCTTAATATTCCAGTTTGTTCTATGCCTTCATTCCCATTTTGTCCTCCACCTGGAGTAACCATTCTTCCTCCAGTCCCACCTACCTGAATGCTACCTATCCTTTGATGCTCTGGTTCAAATGCCCCTTCCTCCATGAAGTCTTGTCTAACTCCCCAAGCACTTTATCTGTCACCAATGAGCACTTACCATGTGCCAGGCACTGTAATTATTCAATCTAGAGCCATCGTCATAACAGCCCAATGTATTAGGGTATTACTATTCCCATTTTACAGGCGAGGAAACCCGAGGTTCCAAGATCAAATAACTAGTCCAAGGTCTCATGCTAGTGAGTGGCAGAGCCAAGAGTCAAGCTCAGATTTGAGGCCTGGACATGTTTATGTTTTCTTGGCATAACCGGCAGCACCCGGAGGGTGGGTCAATCCTTCATCCAGGTGGCGCTACCCCAGCACCAAAACCCTGCACGATATGTGGAATGAATGAAGGGGCCCATGGCCGAGAAGAGGAAGTCAGAGACTGGCAAAGGAGCAGAGGCTTGTTGGAAGGGGAGCAGAGGGGCGTCCAGAACAGAGGACTGAGGAGCAGGGATGGGCATCGTTCCCCGAGCACCCAGCCCGACCCGAGACCCGAGCTCCTCGGGTGGGCGTGAGGCTGATGAACACGACGGTACCGGGTCGTCAGCTGCACGTACCGTCCTCAGGGCTCGGCGGGCCGGGCGGGGTCGGGGCGCCCTAGCGGGGGAGGCGCCCCTTGGCTCCCAGAGCGTGAAAACAGAAACAGGAGGAGACAGGGATCGGGCTGACAGAGAAGGAGGCCGCGAGGCCCGGGCTCCGAGGAGGCAGCGCGCCCGCCCGGCTCCGCGGCCCGCAGGGCCCGCCGCGCCTCCTTCGGCCTCCGCAAGCCGGGCCGGGCCGCGCCGAGGTACCTGGAGGGTTGACGTTGTCATTTCATCTCCTGGGTCCTCTCCACACCCCGTGGTGCTGCTTGCGGCTTACGTCCGGCTCCCGGGGAGCCGAGGTGGTGGGTCCGGCACGGGGAGCCGGGCTGGTCGGGGCTGGACGCTGGCAGGGCGGCCCCTCGCAGCCGGAGCCGAGTCCGAGGGCCAGCGAGGAGCGCGGCCCAGAGCGGTCGGGCCCGAGCCGAGCGGTTGCCCCCTGGCGGCCGCAGCCGGCACTACAGGCACCGCTTCCCGCGACAGTGTTGGGGCGCGGGGCGGGGCTGGGCGTGTCCGGGCGGGGAGGGGCCGGGACCCGGTGTTTGTCCGGGGGGTGAGGGCCGAGGAGGGCGGGGCGGAGGCTGGGGTGGAACCTTGGAGGGCGCGACGGGATTGGGGACGAAGCCGGGGTAGAATCTTCAAGCCCTGGACCCCACCTGCTTATAGAGCAGGTTTCCTAGCACAATAAACCCAACTTCCCAGAGCTTTGGGTTCCTCATCTTTAAATAGGGTATAATAATAATTAGCACCTATCTGGCTTGGCTTTTGGGAACAGTAGAGCTAGTTTTCGGAAAGCATAGTGTGCTCTACATTGAGGGCTCAGTCCCTGGTAACTGTTATAATGCTGGTGACTCTGTCTAAAGCCAGTTTGTTGTTGTCATTTTGAATATTAACCCTTCTAATTTTTCCTCAGGAAAGCATTTTTCTTAAACCTCGGAATCTAGAGGACTTAGGTAACCAGGCACAGCGGACTGGTTGTTTACATTCGTTCATTCAACAATATTTTTAAGTACCTACTATGTGCTGGTATTTGTGTTATGCTTGGGGATACAATGATCAAAACAATTCTAGTGAAGCCCACAGTCTGAGAAAGACGATGCTCACCACTGTGTTGAGGCTCACATGTGAAGACCCATGTGCTAGGTGAGCTTCTGACATGTGCAATGTGAGTTTCTGACAGGTAACCTTCCCAAGATAGGGGGTCAGGGAAGGCTCCCATTTAAGTGGAGTTTTGAGGTTTGAGGAGGACAAGAGCGTTCAAAGTTCATGAAACACCTGTGCAAAGGTCCTGAGGCTCTGAGAAGGCCACTGGTAGATTCCAAGAAACTGGAAGGTCAAGATAGCCAGAAAGCAGAAAGCAGGGCAACACCTGATGTGAACTGAGGCTGGGGAAGTGGGTAGGGGCCAGGACATTCAGCATTTGACTATGCTAAAGTGTTTCTTTGTTTTGGTTTGTTTTTTCATTTCAGACAGACAACTCTACTCCTAGTATGGAGAACAGATCGTGGGGAGTGGGAAGGGATTATTACAATACGAAGCTATTGCCCTAATCCAGAAGGGAGACCAGGGAGTAGGAACAGGGATAGACATATGCAGAGTGGAGAGGTTTTGGAAGACAAATAGTAAGTACTTGGGAATGGACTGGATATGGGGCATGGTGAGTGGCGGAGGGGACAGGGATGACTTTTGGGTGTCTGACTTTGGAAGCTGGCAATGGCGATGGTACTGAGATGGTAGACACTGGACAAAGACCAGGTTTGGGGGTAGGGGAGGAAGATCACAAGTTTGAGGTCTTTGTTGGGGTGGGGGTTAAAAAAAATCACAAGTTTGAAGTCTTTGTTTGGGGGATGGGGGTAAGGAAGACCACTGAAACATTCCACACTGAGGGACAGTTGGATATATTTACATTTGTAGATAAGAAGAAAGATGCCAGCTGGAGAATCACATCTGTGAGACATCTGGATATAGGTGGGGATGGAAGCTATGTGAGATCTCCTAGAGAAGACTGGAGTATAGATGTGAGGAGAGAGCCCAGGACGGAGCTTTGAGGTTTGTGGGCCAACCAGAGGAGGATGAGCCTGCAAAAGAAGCTCAGAAAGACTGCTGGGGAGGTAGGACAGCCAGAAGAGTGTCTTGGAAGTCAAGGGAGGGGAGTCTTCAGGGGTGGGGGTGGGGGAGAGGACTAATTTGAAAGATGGAATTAAAACAAGGCCCTATAATTAGAAAAGGGCTGTTTGCGGTCCACTGGCTGTGTTCCTCTTCTCTTTGTTCCTCCTATCCAGCCTTCTTTGCTTCTGTTTCTCATTGAGGCTGCCATCCCCACACTGACCATGCCTACAAGGGGAGCTTCCCAGGCAAAACTGTCTCCATCTCCTCAGAAGCAGCTCCCCTCCTCCTCTTCCATCTGGTTTTTGAGCTGCTTCTCCTTTGGCAACTCCCACAGTTCTGTCCCCAGCAGCTAGGTCCCACTTGGTCTCCCATTGTAGGCGTTCTCCTTGGAAGCCAGATGATAGCTTGGAAACATACTCTGAGAAAGTCACAGTTCCGCAGTGCTGTTGCCATTGTTGGCGATGAGGAAATAAATGGAGCAGGGAAAGGGAGAATAAAGGCACTACATTGAAGTTATTTGTGGGCAGGAACAGGTTGCATGCTTAGGTTTGATGATTCTGAATCAGAGCAATAATTCATGTTTTAACTTTCTCACTATAGCAGTAACGGATTCTCAATTTCCATACTTGAAATAGAAAGTCATTGACTTTAAAATGCACAATTTTATTGTTCTTTCTTGCACAGCACTTTTCTAGATTGGATTCTGCTGTTGCTGAGAGAGTGGCATGTACTATAAACCCAAGCTTGGACCAGTTAATCAATTTTAAGTAGTCAATACAACCTAGTAAAATCAGACTGTACAGACTCCAGCATTCAGAGACTCATGCTAAGGAACAGGCTCTGAACAATTCACCAAGGAACCCTTTGGATGGGGGCTAAGAGCAGTGTAGAAGGAGGAGGAAACAAAGTTCAGGTCAATAAGGCTTTGGGGGAGGTAGGGCCAGTGCAGAATTTGCTGAGCTACCACATGAAGTGAGTTGCTGACACCCTAATACCTGATGATTCCTAATGCTATTCCTGAGATACAAACTCCCTTTTCACTTTCGTCTTTGCTGCATGATTCACAACATGATAAAGTTCAGATTGATCCAGTGATTAAGCTCACAACTCACAGAAAATAAGAAGAGTGAGCTTATTCTAAATCTGCTTAAAAATGGCACCAAAGGCACTTGATCCGTTTGAGAGAAAATATTCAGGGAAAAGACATTCCAGCCACCTATTACTTCCCTTCCTTTCTCTCTGCCCCTTTCCCACCCCCACCCGCAGTCGGTTTCCAAGGAATAAACAGTGAGGGGGTAGGGAGGAGATGTGCCACGCAGAGGCAGCAGGGACATTGTGTCCAGAGGGGGTAGGGATGGAGGCAGTGGCCTGAGTGGTTGTGATGTTAGTTACATTAAGCAAATAAATAATTAAGCAAAGAAACAAATGTACTGAGAATAGCGAGAGTCAGGTTTCTGATAAGGGATTTACCAACATGGAAAGGGAGACGTTAGAAGGAACCCTCACATACCAGAAGTATCAGTGAGAATCCATGGTTTAAAATATATAATGTAGTAATAGATATAGCTGTATGTGCATTTGGGTATATATATACCTACACACACATACATTTTCCCAGCTCTCTGGCAATGAGCAAACTGAGCATGCAGTTCTTTGGTTTCTAAACACCAATCTACACTAAACAAACAAACAAACAAATAAACTGGGCTTTTTGGAGGAGTGGCCAATTCAATTCCAGGACTGGAGCAAGGAAAGTACAAGATGAGCTTTAGTTGGGCCAGAAATAAAGAAATGTTTTAAAGAATGATGGGACATATTAAAAGGATCAAGATGGTGGAGTGAGATGCTTCAGGTCTCCATCCCCCCACAGAAGCTGTGAACGATCAGCAAGAACTGTCAGAAATATCTTTCTCCAGCTCCAGAAAACTGAAAGGATCGCAGTAACAGGGTATGCACCAAATCAAGAGAAAGGCCACTTGAAAGTAGTAGGAGTTCCAGGTGTCCTGGCTAGCTCCTCACCCCGACCAGCATGGTACAGAGCTGGCCTGTGCTCCTGGTTCTCAAACGTACAGTGTAACCCTTGTGTACATACTGGGGGTATGTATGTCTGGCCGAATCTGTCTGGTGGTGACCTGAGGGACTTTCTGTCTCAGAGCTTACCCTGCATATACAAGGCAGCTAACTGAACTCCTCAGTAGTCAAATGGCTGCCTGGCGCAAGGGATTTCTGGCTGTAAAATATATAGTGCAGTGCCCAAGAGTGAGAAAACTGTTTCCTGGGGAAGAGGAGACATTGGGAACCTTCCTAGGGCCACGCCCAAGGCAATATGCACACACAGATGGGACCAGGGAGGCCCTTATGCTTTGACCTCAAGCTATTGTCAAAACTCATTGTATGAGGGAGTGGATGTGGCTCAAGCAGTTGGGTGCCCCCCTCCACATGAGAGGTTGTGGTTCCTCCTAGAGAAGATGAGCAGACACAGCAAGCAGACAGACAAGGGAACCATCTCGGGGTTGGGGACGGGGTAATAAAAAAAAAAAAAAACTCATCATATGGGTAAGCTCTGAAGGAAAGCACTTGCATGGTGGCATTCAAGGAAAGCTCTGTCACAACACTAGCTGTATAGACACCATGGAGTCTAAATTCCAGCAATAACACATTAAAATATCAAAATGTTAAGGTTTCAACAAAAGGTTACAAAACATACAAAAAACAAAACAGGAAGCAATGGCTCAGGCAAAGGAGAATTTAAAGCATTAGAAACTATCAATGAAGACTAGACCTGGGACATTCAGAAAAGGACTCTAAAAAAAAAATGGTCCTAAATATGCTCAAAGAGCTAAAAGAAAATATGAACAATCTAGAACTAAAGGAAATCAGGAAAATAAATTATGAGAACAGAATATCAATAGGGAGATAGAAATTATGAAAATAATCTAACAGCTGAAGACCACAATAACAAATTAAAAATTCCTTAGAAGGATTCAACAACAGGTTAGAGTGGGCAGAAGAAAGAATCAGTGAACTTGAAGATAAGACAATTGAAATCATTCAGTCTGAGAAGCAGAAAGAAGAAAGAATAAAAAGTGAACAGAGCCTGAAGAACCTGTTGGACACTGTGGCAGTTTGATACTGTTTTTATGAATTCCAAAAACAGATATTGGATTATGTTTGTAAACTGGTCTGTGCTTCCAGGCATATTATTAGATTATATTGGATTCAGAGGTTTTTTTTTTTACTTGATTAAATAATGATTAAGGCTTTGATTGGGGCACATCAGTAGGACGGTGCATCCCTGCCCCTTTGGTGGGCAGGGATTCACAGAGAAAACCACACACCAGAGAAGGGAGTTGGAGTTTTAATGCTGGAGCCTGGGAAGTAAGCACACAGAGGAGCAGAGAGAAGACTCAAGTAGACATGGCAGAGGCCCTGGGAAGAGAGATGAGCCATTTGCCTGAGAGTTTACAGCTGACCTTGTGGAGACACCAGAGCAGCTGAGCCCAGAGAGAATTGAGCCCCAGGAGAGAAATGAGACTTATGCCAGCCTACAGCTGATATTGGAAGAAGCTGTGACCATGGCGCCTCAAGAGGAAGAGGAAGGCTGAACATCAGTAGCCATTGTGCTCCAACATGTGGCAACAGATTTTGGTGAGGGGAGTAACTTAGGCTTTATGGCCTGGTAACTGTAAGCTTCTACCCCAAATAAATATCCTTTATAAAAGCCAACAGATTTCTGGTACTTTGCATCAGCACCCCTTTGGCTACTAATACCAATATACACATTGTGGGAGTCCCAGAAGGAGAAGAAAGAAAAGGGAAGAGAGAATATGCAAAGAAATAATGGCTGAAAACTTCCCAAATTTAACGAAAGATAGGAACATATACATCCAAGATGCTCAACAAACTCCAAAGAGGATAAAACCAAATAGACCCATACCATGCTATGTTATAATCAAACTGTCAAACACCAAAGAGAGAATTCTGAAAAGCTGCAAGACAGAAGCAATGTGTGGCATACAAGAGTGCCTCAACAAATGCCGGGGTGGGGGTGGGGGTGGGGGAGATTAAGTGCCCATTTCTTATTGGAAACCATGGAGGCAAGAAGGCAGTGGAAGATATATTTAAACTTGTGAAAGCAAAAACTGCCAACCAAGAATTCTATATCTGGCAAACTGTCTTTCAAAAATGAGGGAGAGATTAAGACATTCCCGGATAAACAAGAGCTGAGGGAGTCTGTCACCACTAGACTGGCCCTACAAGAGTTGCTAAATAGAGTTCTGGGGCCAGCTCTATAGCCCAGTGGATAGGGCACCGGCATACCACATGGGAGGCCCCGGGTTTGGTTCCCGGGGACCTCTCCTAGCGGGCAGACCGCCTTGAGAATGGCAAGCCACCATGGGCGGGCCAGAGCCGCCATGGGCAGGGCAAAAAACTGCCATGGACAGGGCAAAAGCTGCCACGGGCAGGGCAGGTAGCCCACGAATGGAGCGCAGCCAGCCACCCGCGAACTGAAAGCCGGCCGTGAATGGAAGCAGAAGCCGCCCACAAGCGGGGAAAGCTGCGCCTGCGTAGTGACCAGTCTCGGTGTGTCGCCGCAGCAGGGGGGAAGGGGAGATATGTAATAAAATAAATAAATCTTAAATAAATAAATAAATAAATAAATAAATAGAGTTCTGCAGGTTGAAAGGAAAGGACAATAGACAATAGAGCAAAGCCACATGAAGAAATAAAGATCTCTGGTGAGGGTAAAGACATGGGTAGATATAAATGCCAGTACTATTGTATATTTGGTTTGTTGCTCCACTGTTTGCTTCCTGCAGGATCTAAAAGGCAAATG
>PVKH010023506.1:0-13840 GCA_004027955.1 Chaetophractus vellerosus
ACATCAGAGGTTCCCAGGATTGAATCCCAGTAAAGACAGGAGAAGGATGAGAAGAGAGGGCAAGAAACAGACACAGAGAACTGCCCAGTGAATGGACTCAAAACAGCAAAAATGTGTGGGGTGGGGGGTGTTAAAATGGATAAAAGTAAATAAATAAATAAATCATTATTAAAAAAAAGAAAAAAGAGGTGAATGGAGAAACAAAATTGTGCTACAGTCATACAATGTATTACCTAACTCAGCAATAAAAGGGACAGACTATTGATACACACAATATGAATGAATCTCAAAATAATTATGCTCAGTAAAAGAAGACAAAGAGTACACATTGTATGGTTTTATTTATACACAATTTTAGAAAATACAAACTAACATATATTACTTTACAGTAAGCAGAGCAATGGTTGCCTGGGGACTGCGGAGCAGGGAGGGGCTAGAGAAGGCCAGAAGTAGCTATGACACAGGCGTGTGCAGAAACTTTGGGGGCTGATGGATATGTTCGTTATCTGGATTGTACTGATGCTTTCACAGTTGTATACAAGTTCCAAAGTTATCAAATTGTACACTTTAAATGTGTTCAGTGTATTATCAATAAAGCTATTTTTAAAAAATGAAAATGAAAAAAACTAACCATTTCAGAGGGTAATGATTTCCTTGAAGGAAAAGGTGTATTACAGGACTAGTTCTCAACTGTACCTTGTATCAGGAGCACCTGGAAGGCTTGTTAAAACAGTTATTGCTGGACCCCATGCCCAGGGTTTCTGATTCTGCAGGGCTAGGGTGAGGCCTGAGAATCTGCATTTCCAACAAGTTCCCAGGTGAAACTGATGGTCCTTGACCCACACATTGAGCGCCACTGTGTTAGGGCAGTGGTTCTCAACATTCTCCACACATTAGAATAATCAAGAGGTTTTTTTTTTTTTTTTTAGTATAACAACATTATTGAGACAAAATGCACATACCATTAAATTTACTGGTTCAAAGCAGATTTTAGTATACTAACAGGTTTTTAGTATGTCAACAGGTACAACCATCATCTACACCTAATTTTTAGGACATTTTCATCACCTCCAAAAGAAACTCTGTACCTATTAGCAGTCATTCCCCTACTTCCTCTCCTCCCAGCTCCTGGCAACCAATAATCTAATTTCTGCCCCTCTCTATAGATTTGCCTATTCTACATATTTCATACAAACGGAATTATACAATATGTCCTTTTGTGTTGGCCTCCTTTTGCTTATCATGTTTTCAAGGTTCAGCTATGTTGTAGCATATATCAGTATGTCATTTCTTTTTATTACCAAATAATATTCTATTGTAAGGATATATCACTATGTTTATCCATTCACCAGCTAATGGACATTTGGGTTCTTTCCACTTTTTGGCTATTATGAATAATATTGCTATGACCATTCCTGTAGAAAATATGAAAATATCTATTTTTCATACAACATGTATGTTTTCAATTCTCTTAAGGATATATATAGAAGTGGAATTGCTGGGTCATAAGGTAACTCTATGTTTAGCATTTTGAAGACTTGCCAAACTGTTTTCCAAAGCAGTGGCACCATTTTACAATCCCAACAGCAATGGATTAGGTTTCTAAATTCTCCATATCCTTGTCAACACTTGTTATTATCTGTATTTTTTTTTGAGCCATCCTAGTCAACATGAGGTGGTACCTCCTTGTGGTTTTGATTTGCATTTCCCTAAAGGCTAATTATGTTGATTATCTTATCTAATGTGCTCATTGGCCACTTGTATATCTTCTTCAGAAAAATGCTATGCAATTTCTTTGCCATTTTTTAACTGGGTTATTTGTCATTTATTATTGAGTTTTAATAGTTCTTTATATATTCTGGATATAACTCCCTTAGCAGATATATGACATGGAAATATTTTCTACATTCTTGGGTTGTCTTTTCACTTTCTTAATGGGGTCCTTTGGAGCACAAAAGTTTTAATTTTGATGAAGTCCAATGTATCTATTTTTTCTTTTGTCACTTCTGCTTTTGTCATATCTAAGAAACACTGCCTAAGCTGAGGTTTCCAGGTGATACTAAAAAGTTATTCCTGTGTATTCTCCTAAGAGTTCTACAGTTTTAGCTCTTACATTTAGATCTTTGATCTATTTTGAGTTAATATTTATATAGAGTGAAGAAAGGGTCCAACTGTATTCTTTTGATGGTGTATATATATAGCTATCCTAGCACCATTTTTTAAAAGACTACTTTTTTCTCCATTGAATGGTCTTGGCACCCCTGTCTAAAATCAATTGACCATAAATGTAAGGATTTATTTCTGGATTTTAAATTCATTCCACTATCTGTATGTCTCTCTAATGCCAATTCTACACTGTCTTGATTGCTATAGCTTTATAGTAAATTTTGAATTAGGGAAATGTGGGACCTCCAGCTTTGTTTTATTTTTCAAGATTGTTTTGACTATTCTGGATTCCTTGCATTTCCATATGAATTTTAGGATCAGTTTGTCCATTTCTGGAAAAAAAAAACAATTGAGATTGCTTTGAATATGTATATCAATTTGAAGAGTGTGGCAGTTTGGCATTGTTTATGAATTCCAAAAATAGATATTGGATTATGTTTGTAAACTGGTCTTTTCCTCTGGGTGTATAAGAGTGTATTGGATTCAGAGGTTTTACTTTTACTTGATTAAATAATGATTAAGGCTTTGAATGAGCCACATCAGTAGGACCAAGGGGGCGGGGACTCATGGAGAAACTGCACCACAGAGAAGGGAGTTTGGAGTTTTTGAGCTGGAGCCCAGGAAGTAAACACACAGGAGAAGAACACAGAGGAACAGAGACGGCTCTTTAGACATGACAGAAGCCCTGGTGAGAGAGACAGAGCTGTTTGCCTGATAGTCTACAGCTGGCCTTGTGGAGAAAGCACAGCAGCTGACCTAGAGAGAAATGGCGCCCCTGGAAGAGAGGAGTCCAGGAAGCCTGGACTCTTGGCAGATGTCAGCAGCCATCTTGCTCTAACACGTGGCAACAAACTTTGGTGAGGGAAGTAACTTATACTTTATGGCTTAGTAACTGTAAGCTTCTACCCCAAATAAATACCCTTTATAAAAGCCAACAGATTTCTGGTATTTTGCTAGAATTCAACAATGTATGTGTGGAAAGAGAGAGAAGGAGAGAGTGATGGTGGTACAGGATGGAGAGAAGGAAGGATCAGTTTATATAGTACAGATTATTCCATCAAAGGGGATATGAGTCCACACTGGTCTGTCCCTCTCAAGGCAATGAGTATGATTCTACTGTTGAAAAATATCTATTTGTCATACAACATGGTTCTCAGATTCAAATCAACAACCTCATTCCATGGGCAACCGAATTCATGGTGATGTGCTCAACTCACCAAGAGATACTATGCTGGTCTCCAACAAGGCAGGGGACCCTGGTAGTACACACTGTAAATGAAGGGTGATTTAAGGGGTTTTTCACCTAACTCACTCACTTAGACCTCAAACCCTTTGTATTATTAAGGAATTATGATTTTTTTCAGGGCATTTATGGATATTTGGATTAGGTTTTTTTTAATTTCATAACTTAGAGATATATATACTGAAACGTTTATAGAAAAAAATCTGTCTAAAGTCCACTTCATAATAATCCACTGGGGTGAGAGAAAAGTTGGTAGGGATCTCGATGAACAAAAGTGGCCAATCATTGATGATGCCTCTGGGTGGTGGCTACATAGGGATTCATGGCGCTAGCCTCTCGACATTTGTGTCTTTTTAAAATTTTTCATAAGATAGAAATTTAAAACTTGTTGTCTCTTCAAGCAGGTGGTAAGTTCCTTAAAGGTAGCCCTCAATTTGTCTTATCCCACTCACATTTCATCCAAAGCACCAACGTTTAAATGAATGGACTAGAGATAATTCTTGGTGAGGCCAAAGAGGGGAGCCCAGGTAGGAGCCCGAGAGAAAGGTATACCTCATGGTGCTGCAGGTCACGTTCAGCATTCGCCCGCATGTGCCTGAGCTCGTCCCTTGTGTCCTCCAGTTCCTTTTGTACAAGTTCACATTTTTGGTCAACAGTGAGGCTTGTCAACCCTACACGGGATTTGGATTTTCGCCGGCTTCGTAACTGCAACCAAGAAAAACAAAGCCATTTTCAAGTAGGAACTAGAATAAAGCAGCACAAGATAGGCCTCAAAATGACCACTCAGACCTGCTGGAAACTTCCCTGACCAATGACCTCACAGAGAAAGGGTTCGGGATAGTAGGCCTGAGGTGACACTTCACAGTCATCTTGGGATGGATCGAATTGCATGCCCCCAAAAGATACGTTGAAGTTCAAACCCTCAATACTTCAGAATGTGACCTCATTTGGAAATAGGGTCATTACGGGTAGAATTAGGCAAGTCAAAACGAGGTCCTACGGGAGTAGGTTGGGCTGTTAATCCAATACGACTGGTGTTCTTAGAAGAGGAAATATGGACACAGGTGGGTAGAAAGAAAGGAGAACACCCGCTGACCCTGAGGCAGAGAATGCCATGGATTGCTGGCAGGTCACTGCCAGGAGCCAGGAGCCAGGCATGGAACAGACCCCTACAGAGTTCAGAAGGAGCATGGCCCTGCCGACACCTCCACTTCAGACTTTTAGCTTCCTGAACTGTGAGACAATAGATTTCTATTGTTTTAAGCCACCCCATTTGTGGTATTTTGTTACAGCAGCCCTGGGAAAGGAAGACACATCTTCAGGTCCTGGGCTAAATACTTCAAAGGCCTACGTTTGACAGTGAACTGAATATAAATAAGGGAAAAGTATCCCCAGGGTAGAAAGAATGTAAACTGGGTTTAGACCAGCATTCAAGTCAAAGTCAGGGGAAGCCCAGAGCTTGGTGCTTTCTGAACTGAACACAGAAGAGAAATGGCCTCTGGGAGTGCAGTGCTCAGCAGAAACAAAGAGACAAAAATCTTGGATTTTCTATGCATAAAAGGCAAAGGTCCCAAGCGAGTGGCTCAGGGAATGTGTGACCTGAAGGTGGGTTTGCTTGGCCCTCGATGTTGGGACAGACCTACACACAGTTTAAAATGTTTTAAAACTAACTGCCCACATTGAAAAACTGGGAAATTCCACCAAAGAAATACAGATTTCCAGTTTCTCATGAAAAATCAGCTGCTCTGGCAATACCAGCCTCCTGGCTGTCCCTTTTAGACCAGGGAGGCAGTCCAAGTGGCCACACCAGGCCTACTTCACTCCTGTACATGGGTGACCAGACCTTGTAAACATTTCAGTTCAAGCTCCCCATTTTAAGGGTGTTCTTTGAAACAAACTAAGATCTTCTGGGAGAATCAACCCACTCTTAATTGAACCGGATTCCTTTTACACTCACTTGAAAGAGAAACCTGGGAGGGGAAGGAAGAATCAAAAGGAATACAGGGAGAAATTCATATGGTCACACGGCCAAAGAGGCACCCTAAAGGCAGATACACAAATACCACTTGCATCTAAAGGGGCAAAGAGAATAAAGAAACTTTTAGGTCTCCACTGTGTACCTGTGAAATGTCGGCTGCCGCCATTTTAGCATCTGATAATCGTGGATATCGCAGATCCCTGGGCTCCAGTTTATTGTAATATTTCTCAAACATCTCTGTCTCGATTTTGAGAGCAGAGTTTCCATAGCTGCAAGACAGAAGGTACTTGAAGTAAGTTCTACTGATGCAAGAGTTTAAACCTCAAATAACTAGAGTCTAATACTTCCTAGCTATGTACGACCTTCTGCAAGACACCTAACCTCGCCTGTAAAATGGGAATAGTAACGGCATTAACCTTTCATGGTTGCAATAAGGAATGTAAAGTCTTTAGCACAGTACATGATACACATTAAGTGCTGTTTAAATATTTAATATTTATTATTTTATTTAATGAGCCACAAAATTCAGAGCACTGGGATGATATTGAAAACTGTTGTTGAGATGAAGCTACAGGTTTCATCACTGTGTATCTTTTAAGCCATTTGTGAAATTCCTCCTGAATGATCACATTCTTGAAGTTACACACACCCACGATCTTCAGATGTTTCCTTTAGTTTGTTTCTCAGCTCTTTTATTTCTAGTACCCAACAGATGAAATAATCCACTGGAAGTTTATTATAAATGGTGGAAAAGTTTTGAACAGATGGTTTTTAAACAACTCGAGATGACAAACCTGGTCTGTTCTGCGTATGTCAAGATTCCTGTTTGGCTGAATTTTAAGATGAGTGGAAAAGGCAGAATGGAAAGTCCAATAAGTTGAAGCCTCTTTCTTTTTCAGCATACATCATACTCCAGGGTAGACTGTGGGATCACACCCTAGTCTGAATGCCAGCACGACCACTGAGGAGCTTGTGACCTCTGGGAAGGGTCTTCGTTTCCTTACTCACCTAGGGTTATTGTGTCATTAAATAAGGTCACATATGCAAAATACTCAGCACAGCATTTTCGGGACTTGGGAATCATCCTGAATGACATTACAATGACAGATACAGGCCATTATATATCTGGCCGTAACCTACAGAGACGAATGGGAGAGAGTGTAAACTACAATGTAAACTATAATCCATGCTTAGTGGCAATGCTCCAAAATGTGTTTATCAATTGCAATGAATGTACCACACTAATGAAAGATGTTGCTAATGTAGGAAAATGTGGGAGGTGTGGGAAGCAGGGCATATGGGAATCCCCTATATAGTCTCTGTAACTT
Organism: Chaetophractus vellerosus; assembly: GCA_004027955.1. Classification (NCBI taxonomy): domain Eukaryota; kingdom Metazoa; phylum Chordata; class Mammalia; order Cingulata; family Chlamyphoridae; genus Chaetophractus; species Chaetophractus vellerosus. The sequence continues at coordinate 6,716 of PVKH010023506.1, forward strand.
TTATGTAATCGAAGTCCCTTTTAAAAAATTTAAAAAAATACTCGGCACATAATAAGCACTCAATAAATGGTAGCTAGTAGTAATAATGCTTCAATTCTGACCTTAACTATTTCTGCTGTAACATCTATTCAGCTTCCAGGGCCAGGATGTTCTGAGTGAGACCAATACACTGTACAAGTAACCTCACCCACATCATGAAAGCTTGCTATCTAATTTACATGCTGGAAGAGGTGTAAAACAGACTGCTAAAAACACATATCGGGCCAGTCATTCTTTGCTGTCCATCGCTTGTACAAGCTTGTAAACTGTTTCAGGCACAGGCCACCTCACATTAAAACCACCCCCAAGAGCCTCCTCTCTATGCTGCCGTCACACCAATTTTATTATAGAACCTTAGCATTGAAAGGGCCTTAGGGGTCACCTGGTCCATCCTGTCTCCTCAGGAAGAACAAGGGAAGGGGTACGCACACAACCTGGCACTGGAAGATGCATCTAGGCTGCAGCTCTGTCACCCACCACCACCGGCCCCAAACCCCTCCTTCCTCCACCCCGTCTGGCTCCATCAACGGTCTGTTCAGTAGCGGTGGAGACACAAGGGTAAAGAAGCAAAGACAAGTTCCTTCCCTACTTTTGGGGGATCTCAGTTTCTCCAATGTTCAATGCGAGTTCAGATCATCTCCATGCTGGACCAAACCGGAAGAGGGGGCGCCCCCGAGGCCGGCCCTACCTGAGTTCCTCCACCAGCCCGCACAGCTGGATAACGGGCAGGTCGTTCTCGTCGCCGGTCTGGGACTCGGTGAGGAAGCTGTCGGAGTCATCATCGGTCATCACGCTGCGGAAAGGGCCTTCGCAGGTGCCAAGTGCGCCCTGGAGCCCCGGGTGCTCAGACGCTGCGCGTCACTCCAGCTGCGACCCGGAGGCGCGTTGCCGGGCGACGGACGCGTGCGGGGGAAGGGGCGGGGCTTCCGGCATCGCGCCCCCCTCTCCAGCTCGCCCCCAGCCCCAACTCCGCGCAGACCACTGCGAGGCGGTGGCCTTGACCAGTAACCGCTTTCACCTTTACTTCTTTAACAGTAATGTTTAAAACGATAATAGTGGCACAGTGTTAAGCATAACTTAATGAAAAGCCTTGCAACAACCCTGTAACAGTATCTACTAGTCTCTTCATACACCAAAGAGGAACTAGGGGCCCAGAGGATCTGCTTCCCCCACTTCGTTGTGGGGTCCCTGCCCTGTTCACCACGTGTTGCTTCACACATGCTAATTGCACTTTCTCTTAGCCGTCAGCATCCTGCATTCCTGGAAGGAAAACACCCTGGCTGATTATTAATAAATAGGGTGTGTTGGAGGTATATATGGAAAAGACCATTCTAGCCTTCAAGGAGCTTCCAATTTAATAAGGGAAATGGCCTCTTAAAAAGCTTTTCCAATCTGCAGTGAGATGGTAACAACATTGCGCCTTACTCTAGGCTTCATAGACATCATCTTACTCAATCTCAAAATAATATTATGAAATTGGTATTAGTACCTTCAGCTTACAGATCAGGAAATTGAGGAATAGAGAAGCTTAGGTAGGGTTGCCCGTGGAGACCCAGGAATGGAATGAAGCTCTGACCAACCCCAAAGCCCATGCTGCTAACACTTGTGCTGGTGTGCATGGTGGCAAGGATCAGTGAGGCTGCAGGGGTGCTCTCTGTCTGCTCTCCATGGGGCAGACTTCTCTTAGGGAGGGTGGGGCACTGGATGTGCTTAGAAAGCAAACCATGATAAACTGCTCTGGGTGGAAGTCAGCTGTCCCCCCCACACACACACACCCACACACCCCACGGGACATGACTTAGCATCAATAGGTTGTCACTAAGCTCCGAAAGAGGGCTTTTGTTTTGCTGTGTGGGGTGTACAAGTTTGGGGCCAGAGTGGAATTGCTGTAGATGATAGCATAGGGGCTAAGCCCCAACAACCACCTTGTTCCCTCTGCTGGAAGGTGTCTTTGGGCTCCAGGGGCAATGCAGACCACATTTAGAAACACTGCTCCAGCACATATACCAGAGACACAAATGGCTACCCTTCCTGAGGGAGCCTGGGACAGAAACGGGCTCTGCAGCAGGTCCAGGCTATGGTGCAAACAGACCTGCCAAATAAGCCATGTGATATGGGATACCCTTTGGTGTTGGGGATGTCAATGATGGGAAAAGATGCAGCATGATACTTAAGGCAAGACCCAGTGGGAGAATCACCTTTTGAGAAACAGCTCCTGGCATGTGCCCATTATGAGCTGGGTTCTATTGGACCCAACAAGTCATTAAGTCAGATGGATCCAGCTTTAGTCCATTGGAAAATGGAAATTGTTTATCCACAGTTGAGCCTGATCAGGACCAGAAAGTGTGAGTGAGGTGCATGAGCATGTAGGCCAGACCAATATATCACCCACAACACTTGCACCAGTATATGTGACCATATTTGGGGAGGGGCTTGTGCACAACTGGCTGAAAGAGGAAGAAAAAGCCTGAGCTTAGTTTACACATGGGTTGGCTTCAGATGTGAGTACAAGTCATAAAAGATCGGTGGCTTCCTTACAACTGCATTCATGGGAGGCCCTGAAAGACAATGGAGAGGGAAAATCTTCCCAGTGGGTGATCTGTGGGGGGTGCACCTGGTCATCTATTTTGTATGGAAGGATTTTGTATGGAAGGAGAAGTGGCCCCAAGTAAGAATATATATATGGTGGTGGGGGGGGAGAGAGAGAGAGAGAGAGAGAGAGAGAGAGATTTCTGGGTAGTGGCTAATGGCTAGTCCATCTGGTCAGAAACTTGGAAAGAAAAAAAGATGGGAAGAAAAGGAGGTTTGGGGTAGAGGGATGTAGGTGGGAGTGAGCACAAAGTGTGAAGATTTTTATATCACATATTAATGCCCAGCAGAAAGTACCCACCATGAAAGAGGCACTAAACAACAAGGAGACAAAAATGGCACAGCAAGTTGACAAAGGCATGATAATCTGGGAACTGCCATGATGGGCACATGAGAGGAGTAACCATGGTGGTAGGAATGGGAGGTTTCATATGGGTCTCAGGGCATGGACTTGCACTTGCCAAGGCCAATTTAGCTATTGCTGCCTCTGGATGTCCAACTGGTCCAATGCTGAGCTCTCAATATGGCAATATTTCCTAAGAAGACCAACCAGCCACACAGAAACAAGCTGGCTACTTTGGGCCCCTCTGCCTGGAAGGGCCAGCAGATAGATTTGTATTCCAATTATGAGTTTGCCTTTCCTGCCCAAAGAGCCTCAGCCAGCACCACTAATCAGGAGCTGATTAGTCAGAATGCCTGATCCAGTCATGGAGACTCGCTCCAGAGGGAAGGAGTTGAGGGGGGTAGGCCCAGGACCACTGGGACTGGCTGTATCACGTACTAAAAGAACTTATATCCAGAATAAAGAACCTCAAAACTCAGTAATAAAAAAACAAAATGGGCAAAAGATTTGAACAGACACTTCATCAAAGAAGATATATGGATGGCAAATAAGCCCATGAAAAGATTCTCATCATTATAGAAATGTTATTATGGAAATGACCATGAAAACTATACTGAGTTACTTCTACATACCTTTAGATTGTATAAAATTAAAAACACCCCACCAAGTGTTAGGTGAGGATTCTCACTGCTGATGGGAATGTAAAATGGTACAATCACTTTGGAAAAACAGGTTAGCAGTATCTTTAAAATATTAAAAAATAATAATAAAAGAAAAATAAAATAAAAAAAAGTTAAAGCTACACCTACCATATGACCCAGCCACTCTACTCTAAAGCATTTATCCAAGAGAATTGAAAGCATATGTCCATCCAAAGACTTGTACACAAATGCTCATAGCAGCTTTATTTTTTAATAGCCCAAAACTGGAATCAATCCAATTGTCCATCAACAAGTGAGAGGATAAACAAATTGTAGCATTTGTAGTGGAAAACTGTTTTAGTTTCCTAGGCTGCTAAAAGCAGATACTATGAAATGGGTTGGCTTAACAATGGGAATTTATTAGCTTATAGTTTTTGTGTTTTTTTTAAGATTTATTATTTTTTTTATTTATTACATATCCCCCCCCCCTTCTGCTTGCTCTTGCTGTGTGTCCATTCTTCTGTGTTTTTTCTATGTCTGCTTCTTGTCTCCCCCCATCTTTGCGGCGACGCGCCGAGTCGGCCCTCCGCGGCAGCGGCTCACTCCATTCGTGGGTGGCTCCATTCCGTTTTCACGGGCGGCTCCACTCCATGTTTTGCGGGCAGCAGTCCTCCATGTTTTTTGCGGGCTGCCCAGCTTCCGCGGTTCGCAGGCAGCAGCTCTGCTTTTCACAGGTGACTTTGCCATGCCCGTGGGGGCTCCACCCTGCCCGTGGCGGCTTTTTTTTTGCCTTGCCCACGGCGGCTCTGCCCCGCTCATGGCAGCTTGCCTTTCTCAAGGCCGTCTGCCCACTCGGAGAGGTCCCCGGGAACTGAACCCGGGGCCTCCCATGTGGTACCCCAGCATGCTCTTATCCACTGAGCTATCTAGCCGGGCCCATTAGCTTATAGTTTTGAACCTGAGAAAAACGTCCAAAGCAAGGCATCCTCAAGGTGACACTATCTTCCCAAAGACTGGTTGCCTGTGATCAGACTCCTCTGCCACATGGCAAGGCACATGGTGGTGTCGGCTGGTCCCTCCCTACTCTTCCTGGTTTTGTTGCTTTCAGTTTCTTGCTTCCATGGCTTTCTCTCTTTGTATTCATCCTGTTTATAAAGAACTCCAGTAAGAGGGTTAAGACCAATCCTGAATAAAGTGGGTCACACCTTGACTGAAGTAGCTTCATCAAAACATCCTACTTACAATGGGGTCACACCTACAGGAATGGATTCGATTTAAGAACATGCTGTAAAACAAGCAAACAAACATGCTCTCTCCTCTTCTCCAGCCTTGCCTATTCAACATCTGCACTTGGATGTGCAATGGACATTCCAAACATAACATACCCCAGCGAAACTCATGCCCAAACCCACCCTCCAGAGTCTCTCTTACCCCATTCTTCCCATCTCAGTAACTGACAACTCCTTCCTTCCAGGGACTCAGGTCAAACCCTTGGCTTCTCTCTTACTCTCACCTCCACATTTGATCTATCAGCAGATCCCATTGGTTCTACCTTCAGAATAATCCAGAACTTGATTTTTTCTCATTACTACTACCACCTTGGTCTGAGCCGCCATCATCTTTTGCCTGAATTATTGCAATTGTCTCCTCACTGAGCAATTTGTTGCATGTCAATTATGCCCCAATGAAATGCAAAAAAGAAAAAAGAAAACTCTCCAATTCCAAAATTCTGCAACCTTTTCTTTGCAACTCCATCCCCTGTAGTGTATTCTCCAAACAACAGCCAGAGGGATCCCGTTAAACACAAGTCAGGCCAAGCCTTCTCTGCATAGCACCCTCTGATGACTTTCATCTCATCCAGGGTAAGAACCAAAGCCCCTTACGGTGATGACCTGCCCTCTCCACTATCACTACCACTGCATCCTCCCTACCCTCATCTCCTACCCCGACTTCTTCCTTCACTTAGGTCTCTGCAGTCCCACTGGCCTCTTCATTGTTCCTCAAACACACCAGGCATGCTTCCACTTCTGGGCCTTCACTTTGGGAGTTTCCTCTGCCCGGACCACTCGTTCCCCAGATAGTCACATGGCTCAGCCCTTCATCTTCTTCAGTTCTTTGCTGAAATGGGTATCCATTGAGGCCTCCAGCCGGGCCTTCCTTAGCCATCCTATGTAAAATTGAACCCCTCTTCCCATGCCACCCCATTCCCTTAGCATGGTTCTCCTTCTGCTTTATTGTCTTTCCCATAACATTGATCATAAATAAAATACCATATCTGTCTGTCTATCTATCTATCTATCTATTTTTTTTTTGAAGTACCGGAGCCAGGGATTGAACCTGGGACCTCCCATGTGGGAAGCAGGCACTCAACCACTTGAGCCAAATCCGCTCCCAAAATGCCATATATTTTAATTACTCATTTCATTATCTTTCTTCCCTGCCCCAGCTAACTAAAATATAAGCTCCATCTGTGAGGGCAGGGAATTTTGTTTGTCTTGCACACAGCTTTATCCCCAGCACTAAAACAGTGGCTGGCATATAGTAAAGGGCTCAATAGGTGTTTGTGGAATAACAAAAGAATGTGAAGGCAGGATCACGAGCTGGTTAACAGCTTGGGTTCTGGGATCAAACTGACTCAGGTTGGAATCTGGGCACAGCCATTCTTGTTATGTATCTTGGGGCAAGCCCCTCATGACCTCTGTCCCAAAGTTGCTTCCTTTGCAAAAAAAGGGGATGCATGAGATAAATACCTACCTCCCAGGGGCTGGGAAGTTCCACAGTGGCAGAAAGGAAGTGCTCAAGAGAGGGGACAGGCATTGTTCATTCTTTGTCAGGGTCTGCATTGCATGGTCACTGTCTCCCCTCCACTCCAACCTGGATGGAGGCAGCAAGTCTAGCAGCTCAGCTGGGAGGCCATGGAGCCAGCACCAGGAGAGAATTCCCAGACTCTGGAAGGGAAGTCCAACTCAGCTGGGTGAGCATCCCTCTTCTGGGCCAAAATCAGACTGTTGGATCCTCCCTGACCAGGGTTGGGAGGGAGGAAAGATGGAAACCATTTGCAAAGACAACCTTCAATGTGCTACCCCCTTTACCTCCTTCCATTCTGCCTCCTGAGTTGTAATCCAGAACCCAGCCTTTCCTGGTAGATGGTGGCAGGTTACTGCCCCCTGGCCCCAATTTGGATGGATGTAAATGGTCTCAGAAAGCACTGGCTTCTTCACAACAGCACAGCCAGGCTGAGTCACCTGACCACCAGGTTAGCGAGCTTTCCCTGCACCCCATGACTACGCCCTTCAACCAACGCTTCACAAAAGCCAGTTGCCATCACTGTATAAACTCTGCTTTCCTCGTACTCTTCTGAGCACCAGGCATCTGGACAGCTCGTTTCCAGAGAACATAAATTACTAGCTTCAGTTACCTTTCAAGAATATCTTTGTCCTCTCTCCCATTCTCAGTCCTGGCAATTTAGCAAGCAAAGTTGGTCGATTCTGAAACAAGCACCAAGAACACTCA
>PVKH010023507.1:0-13844 GCA_004027955.1 Chaetophractus vellerosus
AGGTGACCACAAACTCTAGCACAAACCTAAAACCCACTTCGGTTTTGGTCCAGACAAATCCCTGTATTAATTGGATTTCACAAAATGGTTTATGCCAGGTATAATTCTTACCTTATTCTGTAATACATGGTGATCCTGTCTCCCTTTGTGGTTCAGCTGGACAGTCAGACACAAGAAATTCCTGGTTCAACCAGCAATGTGTGTCCGCAGATCCAAGTGGGGCTCTGGCCACTCTCCCCGCCGTTGTCTACCTCAGGGCAGAAGTGAGGAAACTCTTATCCAGGAGATGGAGACTCTCTTAAAATCATCCAGAAGGAGTATCTCTCAGTGTCTGTGTGTGTGTGTGTGTGTGTGTGTGTGTGGTGTGTGTGTGTGTGGGGGGGTGTCAGCATCCCAGCCTCACAGCTCTCCTGGCTGACACTCTGCACTGTGAACTTGGAATGGTTCTCATCCAGACCCACCGACCATGGCTATGTCATTTATTTGGTATCTGGCAATTATTGCTTTGCATTAATACTTCTTTTTTTTAAAAAAAACTTTTATTTTAGAAAAGTTTAAACATATACAAAAATAAACAAAACGGCACAACGAACTCCACTGTACCCGTCAAGCACATTCAATAATTCTCAACTCCTGACCAAACTTATTTATCTATAGCTCTTATGATTCCCCCATTATCTCCAAAAGAAAGCTGCTCCGGTGCTCCGGGCACCACTAACATGAAAGACATTGCACACAGCCACCCTTGGGATTGGTCACTTGGTCAGATGTCTTTCCTTATGTAAAAATGAGAGTAAGTCTACCCAGATAGATATTAGCTCTAAACTTTGTTTAGTTTGCCTTTTTTTTTTTTTTCCAGACCATAGCACTGGAAAGTAAAAGATGACTAACGACAAGCTTTTGATATGGGTGGAGCATGCGAGTTTAATGGGGTAAGTACTGGTGGTTATTTGGGTTGATATGCTTGTGTTACTTTTGCTTTGCCTGCTGTGGGATTGTGTGTTGGAGGGGGTGAGGGTGGGGAGTGCTGGAACACGAGCTGTTTTTGGATTGGGTTGTTAGTGGACTTGTTCCTATTGTTTAGAAAGGAGGCATCCTAGGTAAAAAACCATACTGTCCTTTTGACTCTGAGGGTGTGTGCTATTTAAATAGTCTTTCCACAGGCCTTCAATGTTCATATAGTGATTAGATATTAGCACACAGAGTCAAAGATCTACATTCTAGACACAATCCTAAGTAGTAGATGTTTCCTAGAAGTGCAAAAGTGTAAAACTCGACCCTTAAAGAACAGAGATGATGCTCTGTTATACTGGGAGCAGGTGTTGGAACTATGTCACATTATGACTTGCCAAGCATGCATCAGCTCATAACCAAAGGAAAGTCCCCAATATAGGGTAATATGTGGGGCTGTGTGGACGTCTATGAAACCGTCATGGCCTGCATTGTTACTCACCTAGCCAATATCCATGCAGTCCCCCCTTTTCCTTCTTATTAGAACTGCCATTTTGTTGGGGGAGATTGTGGATCCAGCCCTGACTAGAGGTCATAATCAGTCTAAGCCTGTTTCCACTTTTCTAGCTTCTACCGCTGCTAGGGCTGGTCACAGGACCCACATATGGCCAGTGAGATGCAAGCAGATTTCTGCTGAGGCATCTTTTACTTTTCCAATGGAAGGAGGCAGATGCAACTGGCACCCCCATTCCCCTCTCTCTGCCTTGACCACAAACCTGAAGTCTGGAGCCGTATCAGCCATCTTTGGACCACAAAGCAACAAGTCAATATGCTAAATTTATGAGGGGGGAAAACCCTCTATATATTTAAGTCCTTGTCAATCAGATTTCCTGTAATATTTAGACAAATGAATCTCTAATACACCATTACAATACAAAAGATATTCATGTGCATCTGATCAACACACCTATCCTTTTGAGTCCGCATGCATAATCACTTCCAGGGATTCTTTGATGACTGACCCCGAAAATTGTAAGTTGAAGCACCTGATAATTCATACATGAGTTTGTACAATCTTGACTTCCTAATTTGCTGTCCTGGATGGTCTCTGCTTAATTGAAGGAATCATTGTAGCACTCTAAGTGACCATTTATAGCTTCTGCAGTCACGCTTAAAGCCTTTGTCTCCTCGTGGCTCTCAGCATTTCTATCACATCAGCCTCTCCCACTTGCCCCAGGTCTGATGTGTGGGCTTGCTATAATTAGAATTACTGGCAATCAAGGAACATTCCTTTATGTCAGAGAAAGATGGGGACTGGATGGGTTTGAGCATTTTATTTCCAACCAATTTGATTTAAAGAGATAGGTGTTAGACCATTAATTCCTTATAAATAGTAGGGGTGGGCTGGTCTCAATCACCCAACTGGTCACTGGTTTGGCCTGGTAAGCAGAAATCATTAACATACAAACTGACTTAAGGGAATTGGGATCAACCATATCAGACCATCCAATAAAAGGAAATTCCCACCTTTTAAAATAAAAGTGAAGCCGTCCAAATTTAGTGGAAGGAGATAGATAATAAAGGCAGAGCAGACATCAATCTTTGGATCTCCTTTAAGGGATGGCTCCTCTCCTCCACCATTCCTACAGACAGTACTTTGTAGTCTGTATGCATTTGCCAGTCTAGTTATTTTGATAGTCTGGAGGAGTAGATACTGTTAGGACAAAGAATCTTTACCAGCTTTTTGGCTAATTTAGGCTTGTCTCATTTAAAAAGGGAATGATTTCTAACTTCTGGATGGGAATGGTTTCTACACACAAGGAGGAACCTCTGGGAGACTGGGGAGGTCATTTGTATCATAAACCAGTACATATACACAAGGGCTTCTGAATTCACCTCAAATTAAAGCTGAGATTCCAGAAGTCTGCAAGGTTTCAAACCATTTTCTTGGGGTCACTTTCTCTGTTAAATATTTATTAGGAGCCTTTATTAGGTACCACCTGCATTATACTAATTGCATTACATGCTGTAGTGATCAAGACTCTTTTGATTGTCAAAGACCCAACTTATTAGCTTAAGCATTGATTCACTGGAAAGACAGTAGTGGACTAGCTTCAGGAGCAACCAGATCCAGGAATTCAAAATCATGTCAAGACTCTCTTCTCCACTTTCTATCTCTGGTTTCTGCCTCCTTCTGCATGTTGGGTCAGCGATCCCCATAACACTGGAACTATGGCTGCAGGCAGCTCTGAACTTTAACCAGCATAGCCTTGGGCAAAGATGAAATATTTTCCATGCCAACTTCACTAATAGTAATTTTTTAAATTCTCAGGGGAGGTCTTTAATGGACCAGACTTGGGCCACATACTCATTCCTGTCCTAGTCCTTATGGCTCCAGGAATGAGGGCTGTGGCCCAGGTCCAGCCTCGTGGCCAGCTGGATCATATGACTGATAGTGCATTCCAGAACCATCTTGTTAGAGTGGGGGGAGAGCAAGTCAACAAAAGAATGGGAACTGTTCTGGACTGGGCTGCCTGAACAACGTACATTCACCTCAGTGCATAATATCAAGTAATGCTTGCAATAATCCAATGAAGCAAACACCATTATCCATATTTGATAGGTAAGAAGCAAGTGGAGAAACAGAGAGGTTAAGCAACTTTCCCTCTTGAAAAAATTCACACAGCTGGTAGGCAGCAAAGCTGGGATTCCACTCAAGTCTGTTTAACCCAAAGCCTAGGCTTTGAACCACTCCACTGTCTGGCCACCTCTCCTGCCTTGATGAATTATTACTCAATCTATGTATCTTAGAGTTGTAGAGCCACTGAAACAGATAACTCTAGGTTCGCACATTAGGCAACCACTTTCAACCCCTGTGCTTCTCTGTAAGAGAGACTATCCTGGCATTTTGAGGGCTCTTTCAAACTTCTGCCTCCTTCTGGAGTTACTAGCTTATACAGAAATGGGTATTTATTGGACCATTTACATGGGTTGGCATGGCTGGATCTAGGTGCTTAGAAGGATGTCGTCAGGTCTGTTACCATTCCCCTCCGTCAGCAGTGCTTCCTTCAGAGTCTCTCGGTGTTAGATTTATCCTCGGATTGGCATTCTCCATGTTATAGGAAAGAAGGCTGCTGACAGCCCCAAACCTACAAAAAGAGAAGCGGCCATCTCTCTCTATGTATTCATATACTTCATTTCATGAATGGACTCTCAACAGCCTTTCTTGGGTACGTGTCGACTCTTACTGATTGTGACAGTTTGAATTTTGTGAATCCCAAGAAAAGATTATGTTCTTGAACAAATCCATTCCTGTAGGTGTGGGGCCCTTTAAATTAAATTTGGTTGAGGGGCCTTTGATTAGATTGCTTGATAAAATCGATTTAGGGCTTCTGATTGGATTGCATCAGTGAGGAATGAGTCAGCTTGGATCTCCCCCTCTTGTTGGGTCTGCTATAAATGGAGACGGGGTGGGGTGGGGGTGGGGCGGGGGTAAGGAAGTCGCCATATTGATCCTGTTATGTGAGAAAGAGGACTGCTGCAAAACAGAGAAGACTGGAGAAACTGAAAGAGAGGTTCCAGAGTCTGGAACCAGCAGAGCACAGAGGCACAGAAAGAGGCCCCCAAGGGGCTGGGTCCATGGAGCAGCCCATGGCTGAGGAGATGAGCCCTGCCTTATGCCTGATTGCTATGTGGCAGGATGCCAGGATCAGCAGTAGCTGACTTTGGTGAGAAAGTATCGTTGATTTGGACTTTTCATGGCCTTGGAACTGTAAGCTTTTACCCCAAATAAATCCCCATTATAAAAGCCAACCCATACCTGGTACTTTGCTTCGGCAGCCCTGTGGCAAACTAAGACACTGATGAACGTTCTAGGACCTCTAGGACCCCATAGGTCTTGGGAAGGGGTGGGCCAGTCTGAGAAAGGTATGCTGGAAAACAAAATCAGATCCCCATCAGTGCCTTAAGGTGAAATCATTGGAGAGCAATGAGTTTAGTTAGTCCCCTCCTTCTCTATGTTCCCTTAGCACTCTGTGTGTACTGTCTTAGCATTTATCCCACTGCCTGGTAATTGTTTACATCTTATCCTCTTTTCTGGGCTGTGAATGACTGTAGAACCAGGATTCAGCCTTTCATTTTGACATCCCCAGCATCTAGTACTGTGCCTGTGCTAGGAGTAGGAGCTCAATAAATATATACAGAACAAATGGATGTAATATAATGCCATGGTTGACAATGCTGTGGTGAAGAAAACAAGCATTCTCCAGGGGTCTGGCATGTACCACAATAATAAAAACTACCACTTAGATGCCACTGTATAATTTACAAAGTAAATTAGAAATACTTTGTAGATAAATTTTATATATGCACCTCATTTCATCCTAAACACAGCTTGATTCAATGGAAAATTTTATGCTAATTCCTATAAACCTTGCACTTCATTGAGGGTAGAGGTAGATTAGAGGGGTTACAAAAAAAGTAAAGGGTGCAGGGTGCAGTCTGTAAGGAGCATTTGGTCTTAGGAAGAGGCAAGAAAACTGAGACCATGAGCAAACCTCTCTAAGACAGTCCGTGGTAAGTTCTCTCATTCAATTCCACCCTCAGGTGCTCTCTGGCTAAAGTCCAGTGTCTGTTCAGCGTTCCAAGAAGGACCTTAGGGATATATTCCCAGTGGGGTTAGAAGAGTGCCAGGGAGCTGAGCTGGAAAATATGACGTGGGGAAAGGGCAAAGGAACTGGAATGACTCAGGTTGGAGAAGAGAAGGCCGAGGGGAAGCGGAATCATTTTCTTCAACACAAGAAGGGCGCTCCTGCCGGGGGCTGGTGACCAGCTGTCCTCTTTTGCCTCTGCAGGCAGAGCAAGGGGAAATGGGCTTAGACTGAAGCCTGTAGGGCTAAGATTAGCCAGAAGGAAGAACTTGGCAGTGCGGTGGATGAGCAGGGATGTTGTATAACCTACTTTCGGAGACAACTTGGGGCCTGAGGAGCGCCCACACTCCTGGTCTGGGCCCAGTGGACATGGATTTCAGGATGATCTGGCTGACGTGTGGGAACGGAGGAGGTCCTGTGTCCCTTCTATAACCTGAACTTTCTGGTCGTTCCGATTTCCTGTTGGAAGTTAACACCCCCTGATCCCACCCCAGCTGCCTTCCCCACTACCACCACCACCACCACCACACACTGCACCAGCCTTCCTGGGCTGGGTAACAATGCCTGTCACTTCCTCTCCCGGGGGAGTGGGGCTGCAACCGCCCTGACAGCCCCGAGGGATTGAAGGCAACTAAAAATAGTGCCTTAAATATAATCTGTTGAGGGGCACATTTGCATTGCTTTCCTTCCACCCCGCTCCTGTCTCTTCTGCCTCCCCAGCAGGCCAGGGCTGGGTCTAGTTCTAGGCATTGGGACTCTGTCTCACTGGGAGCTCTAGCAGCTCCCTTTTTGTTGCAGAGGGTTATTTTGTCAAGGGTTGGAGGGAACGAGTCCATAAAGTACAAATCGAGAGTCCTCAGGGGTGTTCCCTGCCATGCTTCCTTTTTCCCACTGGGCCTGTGGGGTCCTTCATGGCCAGATGGTACAGGGAAAGAACCTGGAAGGTAGGGGCGTGGGGGGTGGGGGTGGGGGTGGGGAGTCAGTGTTGAAAAAGAGAGCCAGCCAGGCCTTTGTTCTCCCATCAGCCACTTCTGTCTGCTACACAATCTCTGTGAGGTTAAATATTAATTAAGAGCAGAATGACAGTGAGAGCTGAGCAGTGTCACTTTCTGTCCCAACACAAATGCTAATTTCCTTCCTGGTATGAAGTGCCTTTCAGAGTGGGATTGGCAGCCCAGGAAGAATAGCTGGGGAGGGGGAAGGAGTGGAAGCCAGGAGAGATTGGTGGCAGTGGTGGTGGTGGAGGGAGGGAGGGGCCTGCTTCAGAATTATTCAGAGGAATGAGGCAAGGATGATTTTGGAGCTGGGATTCGTGAGGTACAGAGGACATGGTCACAGCGCATTCCTGGTCTCTCCCCACTTTAGCAGTAGTTGTCTAAGACGTTGGGGAAGAACGGGCTCTTCCCATATTCCTGAGGCAGGCTTCTTAACCTCGAGTCCATGCCTTGGTTTCCAGGCTCATGAAACCCTTTTAAACCCTGTGCACAAACACAGATTTTTGGAGAGCGACTTGTGAAATGCCCGCAGGGCTGGTGTGATTTTCCGCAGTGTCATCCTCAGCATGGGGTGCCCCTGAGGCCACCTCATGAACCAAAATGGCCGCCAGAGCTTTAGCGGAACATCTTTGTTCTAGTCAAGAAGGAAGGAAAGGTGAGAGTGGGGGTGGGAGTGAGGTAGCAAAAAATGTTACACTCCAGTTTTCTGTCCTATTAATGAGCTTTCCTAGAAATCCACTTCCACCTTATTGGCTACGTTTATCTACAAGAGAGGTCAGGAAATATGGTCTTTCAGCTGACCACATTTGTGACAGTTTGAATTTTGTGAATCCCAAAAAAGATTGTTCTTGCACTAATCCATTTCCTGTGGGTGTGGGGCCCTTTGATTGCATTAAATTCAGTTCAAGGGTCTTTAATTAGATCATTTTTTATTAGATGGCTTTAGGGCTTTTGATTGGACTCTATCAGTGAGGCACATCTCAGGTTAGGTCTCCACCTTCTTGCTGGGGACTTATATAAACTGAGAACTGAACACAGACAGACACAGAAAAGGGAGCTCTGCCATTTTGACCTGGCCATGTGAGAGAGAGGTCTCTGGGTTCACCTAAGCTGCTGAAAGACAGAGAAGCCCCAAGAGGCTCAAGGAGCCGAGGTCCAGGGGAGATGCCTGATTGCCCACAGCTGAGCTTGAGGAGCAAGTAGAGACGGGCAGACCTGCCATCTTGCCTTGCCACATGGCAAGACTCCAGGATCAGCTAATAGCCGACCTTTGGTGAGAAAATATTTCCAATGATGCCTTGATTTCATCATTTTTGCAGCCTTGGAACTGTAAGCTTTTACCCCAAATAAATCCTCATGGTATTTTTGCATTGGCAGCCTTTGGAAACCTAAAACAACATTGCAGCTCCATCTAAAATGAGTGTTTCTGTTAATAAGGAAAATGGAAGCAATGGCGGCCAGTTGGAGTTTCTGCTGCAGTCTCTATGTCTCAAAAGGTCAAGACTCTCTGACTGGGGGAGGGAGGCCTAACGTGAAAATGTTTACATTGGTTTGCTCCCATCAGCCCCTCCTGAGTTCATAATTCGTCTTTAGAAGCTGGTCTTCCTAAGTGAGGTCAGAACATTTTGCCTCTGACCAGGGCTTGACCATTTGAAAGGAGGCTGAAAAAGGGGGTTCTTGTTCCATTAAGGAACATGGTCCCGCAGTGGGCTTTGCATGTGGAGTCTAGGAACAGCCTTGTTTAGTTTCTGAGAATTATCCTTTTCCTGGTAGCCTTTGTTGTTGAACAAGCTATTCCCATCTGATTGGAATGGCCATCCCAACCTGCATGGGGGACTCGCAATCCCTCTCCAAGACTCAGCTCCATGACATGGTTCCTGATTCTCTTGCCCACCTCCCCTCCCCTCTGTCCTCCTAGAGGAACCTCCTTGGGATTCTAGGTCCTCTGTACATAACTCCATTATAATGTTCATCACATTGTTTAAAACTGTTTTCTGGCCTAAGAGATCCTGAAGGATCGCGGATGTTCTTGATCATCTATGGTATATAATTCTTAGTAGAGCTCAATAAGTGTTTGATGGGTGAACAAATTTTTTAAAATGTTAATGAGCACCTACTGTGAGTGAAATACCCTAGAGGTAAGAAGGGGTATTAAAGAAATAAAGTGACATAGACACTGCCATTTAGGAGTTCATAGTCTAGTGGGGGAGACAGAAAAATACATCACGGATCTGATAAAAAAGGTGATGGCAGTAAGTTTCATAAGATGCAGATATCTTTAAAATAGGAGACCAAGAGATGACTAGAACTGAGGGCATCTGAAGAGGTCCCCAGGTAACACTGTGCCAGGCCTCAAGGGAAACGTCAAGCTGCCATCTTTAGGGCAGTGATTGCGAGAAGAGGGGTAAGGAGAAAGGAGCAAGCATTCACCTTCTTTGGAGATCAGCTATTTTGACAGCATTAGAGAACCCATATGGTCAGCTAGAAATGTTTGTTCAAAGCTTGACCCTGCCTGCATTTCTGGAAGAAGACTGTGTTGTTTTTTCCTTTTTCTTTTTTTGACTGTGTGGCTTGAAGTTGCTTGGGAAGGTGTCAGAACTGGGAGATAGTTCTGTTCAGGGAAGAGGCGGCCAGAGGCCTGGGTGGGCGTGGGGTCTGGATGGGTACCACCTCATTCTAGGTGTTCTGAAGGCTGGGGGAAGGAGGTCTCATGTTAGGCCCTCCCCTCATGCTTCCCTTTTCCTTCTTTCTTAAAATACCCCATGTTCCTGCAGCAGTGCGGCTGCTAATCTAAAATAAAAACAGCAGGAAATGCAAATGGTCAGGTTCTCCTAGCAACAGGAGCCAACCCACGCAGGGCGTGTGGAGCAGAGCAAAACTGTCCTGAGGCTGAGATGCAGGTGGCTGGGGCGAGGAACAAGTCTCCTCTTACAGTTTTAGAGACTGGCTGTCTGGAGCGTACCCACCTCCTTTGCGGAACATATCCTCATGAGATGGACTGGAGCAAAGGACCCTGTGCTGGGGTGGAGGTGAAGGTCAGGGGAGGGAGCAGCAGCCCTAGTTTTAAGACGTCTCCTGACTGCAGTGGTTGGAATGGTGCCTCGAAGAGAACAGGACACAAGAGGTCTAACAAGGTGCATGATTGGGAAGGACTTGGATTTATGTGTGTGTTTCTATGTGTTCATTTAAATAAACCCCTGTAGCCTCGTCATTCCTAATGTTATGAAATGAAAGGTGTAAGATGGCTCAGACTCCTAGGTAAAGGAGATCAAAATCAGAAAACGGCAAAGACTCTTAGAGACAACTGGTTTAACCCTCTCCTTTGACAAATGAGGTCCAGAGAGGAAGTGATTTTCTCAGGACGCAGACCTCATTAGCGGCAGAGGTGGAACTAGGAAACAGGAATCCAAGCCAGGACACCTTTCTCTGCACACAGCTAGGCAATTAGGAGCTATGAAAACCTTCCTGAACCCTTGGGAGAAACAATTAGGCACATCAAATAAGGCTGGAGACATTTGAGAGGCAAATTGGGGCCACAACCCCATTGGGGTGCCTTGGAAAAGGGAGCACCCAAAGGTTCGAGAGACACCGGTGGGGGCAGAAACAAAAGGATGTGGCTCAGAGCACACAACTCCTGCTTGTTGCTATCTCAGGCATCCCTTGGGGGGTGGGGTGTCTCTCAATGGGGAAGGAGAGGAAGAGCATCACCCAGTCAAGGTTACACAGGAGGAACCCAGAGAAGGTAGGCTGACTTCCTCAAGGAGACAGACCCAAGTGTGGTAGAACTTGGAACAGAAGCCCAGGATCCTGGCTCCTGAAGAAGTCCGTGTGCCCTAGAGAGTTTGGTTTCCTATTACATAAGCATCTCTTTTATTACTCACACGCTGGCTCCCTCCTGCAAGACTCCTACAACATCTCCCCCCAGAAAACACGGTAGAGGGAAAGGGTTCTTAGTTCCATCTGAGTCTTGGAGACTTGAGGACATGGGCAGTCCTGAGGATTCCAGGGTAGCTAGCAGTGTAAGAACAACAAGGCTCATTGGGGAAACTTGTGGACTCGGAGCTTGATTTCAGAACCACTGACTTGCAAGTTTCACTTCCCTGTTCCTCCATGGCACCCCCTGACAAGAGCCCAGTAAGTGTGCCCCTGGCCCTAGGCTTCCCCAGATGCCCCACTCCTTCCTGGCCGGGGCCCCAGTTGAGGCATAGAGGAAAGGACATGGGTTTTGGTGTCAGCAACTTGAGCTTCAATTCTAGCTTAGTCACTGACTGTGGGGCCTTAGTTTACTTCGCTTCTGGGTATTGGATACTTTTTCTATGAAATGAGAGCAATGGCATCTATCTCACATGACTCATATCTTATGGATGTATGTAGAGTGTAAACACAGCCAGACATACAGTAGGCACTCAATAAATATTGGTTTCGACACTTCTTACTTGTGGTTGCAGTTGCTCAGGGAGCAGGTGGAACTTTCAACTGCAATTGCCAAGGCTCAGAATGCTATTTTCCAGGTAATCTAAAATGGAACTCAGAATGCAATTCTCCGCACCCCCCCATTAGTTTACCTTTCTTACTGATTGAATAGGTTTTTCTGGGTGGATCTTGGAATGTAACTTCGATATCTGTTTTTCATCATTGTATCCCCAGCACCTGGTATAGTAGGCACTAAATAAACATTGGATGAATGAACAAACATGTTGTTTATTTGGGGAAGGTCATCTTAAGTTATAACCAGCATACAAAAGAATATCTGAAACATAACTAGTTAATGAAGTGGGTTTGTTTATAGAAGCTCCTTGAGGCCAGGCCCAGAGGAGACAGACCAGGGAGTCCAGGGTGGGAAACTGATCTGCTAGTAGGCATACCAAGCCATGAGCTGTATGTAGTCCAGTCCTTGTACAGCTTCCCAGCCCAGACAAGAAATCAGGCTGTGGTAATTCCTATAAATGGATTTTGAGGGATGGGGGTTCTTCTCAGGAAATACCAAGGGGCTATTTGGGCAGTAAAGTGGATAGGCAACCTTGGCCTTGGCAACTCCATCCTCTAACCCACTCCTCCAGCAGCAGGGATGAGGGGCTTATTCAACTGAGGTCTCCACCAAGGAGTTGTTTGTTCTTCCTTCTTAGCTTGGACATTGATTCTGCCATTTTTAACTCCAAATTTTGCTTCTCGAATGTAGATAGTGCTGGTTTACTCAGTTCTCTTGTTGAAGTGGAAGTACCCTGCATCTCCCAGGGGTTCATCAGGGACCATGGCTTCTACACCTGACCTCTGGGAAATCACAGAGGCTCTCTAGCTGTGGGCCCAGCAGGTGCAGATGCAAGGCCATTACAGCCCACTTCTCCTGGGAAGAGTGTAGAAGAGTGTACCTGCGGAGCTTATTTGCAATCTCCTTGAATCCCAGACTCACCAAAGCGTTCAGAGCCTCTTCCTTTTGCTTTCCTACACTGATTATAGACCTGCAAGGGCAGTCAGAACTCTAGACTCCCTGGGTGAGAGACACTGTTTGGCCTTAGCTTTCTTCTTTCTAAAATAAGGGTCTTTGCTCCCTGGAAGCCAGCGGCCTGGTATCATTATCCATGAAACTAGTAGAAAGTAAGAAAATCGTATTTCTCTTCATGGGTGGGAAATCAGGTCATCTTCCCAAAAGGTATAGTATACTCCCCCGGGCTGTGGAGAGCAGCGTTCTGGTTTCTACCCAGAAAAAACTATAGAGCAAAAGTGTGGCTGCCTACTACTGCGTATCAGGGGAAAAGCAGAGATATTTTTAACATACGGAATATCAGTGAACAGAATGCTAAGGAACTAAAAAACTTATTCCAATAAATACGAAGCATATGCTCTGCCTAAAGCAAACCCAGCTTTTGCTATATACAAATTTCAAGAAGGAAAAAAAAAGGTTGGAAATTGCAGGACTGTCTGAACATGTGGAAGTGGGCTTCCCACCACTTGCTGCAGGAGACCTGAAAGGCTGTGGGAATGGGGTGGGGTTACTTGACGGGACTTTATCATTTGCATCTGAGGATTGTCCAGAGCTTTCTGGAGTCCTGGGAACTGATGGACAGTTCCCCCACCACAAACCAGTTTGCAACATCAGAGTGCACGTCACCAGCCATCACAATACCATAACTGGCGTCATGACCCTGAATCCTCAATTCCTCACACATAGAAGGTTCCCGTCTCAAAGGCAGAGATTCTTGGGCGTGGCCAAAAAAAAAAAAAAAAAAAAGAAGAGAGAGAAAAGAAGACACTTTGGGTTTTATGCGACAGGTTCTTCCACTTGAAACCGGGAAAGGCAATCTGTATTCATCTCATTAGTGAGGGTCTAGTAATTGGGGATATTAATTTTATTGCTAAACCCGCCAAATATTTTACTCTCTCCTGTAGTGGGTAATTGCATCTCCAACAGCCTCTCTTTCTGTGCTGCCAGATGGGAAGGATGTGTGTTTGCCATTTTCATTAATACAATTAGTACCTTAGCAATTAGTGCCTTAGCATCTCGGTGGCTCGCTCCCTGGCTGCACACTCTGGGAAGGGGGGGATAAAGGAGGAGGCCTGCCTGGGGGCCTCGGTCCTGGGGAGAGGCTGAGGGGAGGGGCTGCTCCCACACAGGGAGGCGAGGCGCTGCCGAGTGCCAAACTGCAACAATAAAAACAACACTAACAACTCTGTGGTTCAGGAGAAACAAATCATTACGCTGCCTGTAACGCCCCCTGCCGCATCTCGGTCCCAGAACGGTTTCCGCACAAAGGGCACCGCCGCGCTCGTGGGCGCCGCTGCCGCCCTCCGCTCCCAGCAGCCTGACTGCTGACACCCTGCAGCCCCTGTCGCCCCCACGCCGCCCCCACGCCTCGGTGCTTTTCGGCTTCCCAGGAAGGAGCTGGAAGCCTCATTAGGGAAGGGGGGTGAGTAGCTACATTTTCAGCAGGCAGGTATTTAGGCATCTGAAAGCCTGTTCCCTTTTACTCAGGAATGGGAGCAAAAACAAAGCTCTGGCTGCCTGGGCCTCCACGTCCCTCTCTCAACCATCCCCTTCTCCATCCTCCTCTCCGGCTGCTCTTTTTTGACACCCTATTTACTATGCTCTTCATCTTGCCTCCTGAGCCACCAGTAGTGTCTGACTGCTGGACACTCACTTCTGATAGGATTTCTCGCCCAGGGGCATGGAGGCAATGGCAGGAGAGGTTTGGACTTTAGCCCGTGTCTCCATTCCTTTCCCATGGTCTGACAAAAGAGACCGGAGTACACT
>PVKH010023508.1:0-13837 GCA_004027955.1 Chaetophractus vellerosus
GTTTGATGGCCCATGGAAGTGTTTTCCATTGCCTTGCAGTGGTGGACACAGGACAGGGTGATTGTCAACAAAATTTATAAAAAAGTGTACGATCTAAAATGTAGACCTTGATGTGGACCAATGACAATGTTGGGGAACTATGTTTTACTATCTGTTTGTCAGTGATGTTGGTGCTGCCATCCACATACAAAAAGGTTTAGGTATGGGGGGGGATGGAGGAGGAGGTTGAGTATATGAGATTGTCTTGTATTCTGTGTGTGACTCTGCTGTGACCTAAATCTTCTTTGAGAATTAAATGAAAAATGGTAGGATGCTTGAGAGTGAGAAGAGGAAGGTGCCATGAAACAGACTGGACATGAGATATTGCACCAACAAGGCAAAATCGGAAAAAAATTTATATATATATATATATATATATATATAATTATTTCACATTTTTTCAATAAACCAATCTTTTAATAATATATTGTTTTCTTTTTCTATTTTATTTAAATTTTTTTAATTATTTTTTATTTTTTAAGTTCCCATATACTTTAATTCTTACATTTAAACATAATTATTATTTCATTTTCCTATTTATTGCAATTGGTTATTGTTATGGCTTTATCTTTGAAGAGGCTATGGATCACAGAGGGTTCACAATGGGGACGGGACAGGATCATTGGTGGGGGTTGTCAGGGTTGGGGGTGCACAGGAGGAAGTCCACCTGAACATACATCAAAGGCATGCATAATTGTGCAAATGCTCACAGGGCAAGGTCACAGAGTGAAGAATTATTCAATAAATGGGACAACACTGAATTCCCATCTTGGAGAGCTCTGCCATATTTTCCAGGAGAGTAGCAACATCCCCTCAAGTGCAGGGGCAGTTTCTGGCAAAGGAGGATGATCCATTAATGGGCCCTTATTATTGATGACTAGCCTTATGAGTCTTTGCTCTTGAAACTGAAACAGCCTAGTGTTATGGGGTGCCTAAGAGTTGCCTCTTGAGAACCTCCTTGTTGCTCAAATGGGCCCTCTCTCTAAGCCAAACTCATCATATGAATGCATTACCTTCCTCCCAGCATGGGACATGGCTCCCGGGGATGAGCCTCCCTGGCAACAAGGGATTACTAACAAATGCCAACGGGCATTACGACTGGAAAAAGACTTTGAACAAAGGGGGAAATGGTAAAGAAAAATGAGTTCATAGGGCTAAGAGACTTCAAATTGAGTCGGGAGGTCAACCCAGAGGAGACATTTATGCAAATCCCAGTAGGACCTCCTAGGCTTCCAATAGGGATATCACCCCAAACAGAGGGCCTCCTGAGGGCTTTGGAGATATCCAGGTCCTATATCAGGGCAGATAGCCTTAGAGTTTGGTGCCTCACCAGTGGGCCCTAATTTGGAATCCTTGCTCCTTAGAGTGACAGAGTCTGACCGAAACATGTCTTCACTACTCATGGTCCATTGGTCTCTTCTATTCAAACTTATATTTGGTGCCAGAGTTTTAGGTGTACTTCCAGAGACCGGAGACTATGGGCTGTCCATGTGCCAACTGGGTCCAGAGGCTTTGTGGACCTGCAACTCCTATGCTACAACTCAATGGACTCACCCAGAACACCTAATTTGGACTTGATGATGGGTAATGGCTATCCTGGGGAATGGAGAGAGCCTGCAGCTACAGGTAGGATAATCTCTTCCCTCATATCCATGGGATATAAGCCGCCTCCCACTTGGTGGTGGAGGGGACATCACCTTCCCAGACTCTTCACGACTGGGGGAAGAGCTATGGACTAGAATGGACTTGTTGGTGTCCTGTTATAGGCTTGTGATTCACACAATGGAAGAAATTACAAAATTATGTGGAACCAGGGGCCACTGGACGCTTTGGGGGCAGGGAAAGGGGAGGGCAGTTGTAATATGGGGGCTTTTTTGGGACTTGGGAATTGTATCGGGTGATGTTGCAATGGAGGATATAGGCCATTTTATATCATCATGTATCATGCAGAACTGTGTGGGAGAGAGTGTGGTCTACAGTCTGAACTGTGGTCCATGCTAGGTGGCAAAGCCCCAAAATTTGTATATCTATTACAGGTGTTGTGTCACACTGATGAAGGATGTGTATGTGGGAGGTTGTGGGAGGTGTGCGAGGTGGAACATATGGGTACTCCTAAAATTTCTGTTTACCATTTATGTAAATTGATGTATCCTAAAAAAAAAATTGATTAAAAATTGAAAAAATAGAAAGAAAGAAAGAACGAACGAAACAAAGAAACAAAGAAAGAAAAGAAAGAAAGAAATTATGTTGAGTGAAACAAGCCAGACACTAAAGAATAAATATGCTATGAGATCACTGATATGAAATTAGAATAAGCAAACTCATAAAGATAAACTCTAGAATGTAGGTTACCCGGGACTGGCTTAGGGGTATGGAATGCAGACTTAATGCTTAGTTTTTACACAATTTCTTTGGCTTGATTGTAAAGTTTTGGAAATGGATTGTGGTCATTGTAGCACAACATTATGATTGCAATTAACAACACTGAATTATATATATATATGAATATGGTTAAAAGGGAAAATTTTAGGTTGTATAAATGGTAGAATAAAAATCAGAAGCTAAAATATGGGACTGTACAACACAGTGGGCCCTATTATAAATGATGGACTATACTTAATAGTACAAGTATAAAAATGCTTTCTCATGAATTACAACAAATATATATGGGAATGCTGTATTTTTTACATGATTTTTCTGTGAATGTACAATTTTTCTAATTAAAATAAATATTTAAATAATTTAATAAATTAGAAAAAAAGAAGTCCTTGGCAACATTATGCATTCATGCTACAGAACATCCAAGGTGTTCTTTAAAACAACAAAGCTAGAAGGCTAACATTGCCAAATGTCAAAAAATTTTATAAGCTATAAGATAATTAAAAAGAGAGTGGTATTGTCATAAGGGTGGAGAAATCAACTAATAAAACAAAATGGAAAGCCCAGAAACATAATGAAATAAGATAAATGAAAATGATAACACCAGAAGTCAGTGGGAGAAAGGATAATCTTTTTAATAAACTTCTGTTCATGAAAACATACCATTAAGAGAGTGAGAAGACAAGGCATAAATTGAAAAAATATATTTTCAATAAATACAACTGTAAAAGAAGTAAAACAACAAATCAATAAGAAAAAGACCGATAACCTAACAATAGAATATGGGTAGAAGACCTAAACAAATATTTCACAAAAAGAGAAATCGAAATAGCCAAAAAAATATGTGAAAAGATACTCAGCAACATTAGTCGTCAGTGAAATGGAAATGAGATACCATAGCCTAATCACAAGAATGGCTAAATTAAGTGGGATGACAATACTAAGTGTTGTCAAGGATGTAATGTAGTTGAAACTCTCATACATTGCTAGATATAGTATAATTTAGTACCACCACTGAGTAAAACTGTTTAAATATTACTAAAGCTAAACATGTCACTCTTTCTGGTCATACACCTAATAGAAACGAGAGTTTTATGTCCTCCAAAATATATTCAAAACAACATTTATAACATTTTCTCCAAATACCCCAAAACTCAAAACCGTTCAAATATCTTTCAATAATAGATAACCTTTGGTATAGTTGCTATACAGTAATATGAAACAATGAACAACTGAAACATGCAACATAAATGTCACAGATATAGTGCTGAGCTACAGAAACTAGACAAAAGAGTATATACCACATGTTTCCATTTATCTGAAGTTCAAAAACACATAAAAAATCTATGGCCATAGAAGTTAAAAGAGTGGCCAGCTTTGCAGTGAATGAGGGATAGTGTTTATACTGGTGAAAAGATACCAGCTAGCCTGTGGGGTGCTGATAATTTTCTGTATCTTCAATTCAGTGATGGGTACATGGGTGTCCAGCAAAGTCTTATTAAATTGTATGCTTAAGATTTGTGAACTTAACTATATATAATAGATAACTCAAAAAGGACAGTATTTGAGTGTAATACTGGGAGGTATTGGTTTATTTAGTAATATTGGGTATTTTAGTCATATTAACATGCCACTTTCAAAGGTCTGAAGCCTTTAAAAATTATTTCTGAAGATCATATCAAGATTCTTAATCTCTGAACTAAGCCTCTGTGGTCTAATTGCATTCTAAATTTCATCTGGCTCATACTCACTAACTCACCTGGATAGCTCTGGCCTGGCAATTCTTCTTCTAATACCAATGGCTCTTCTCCTTGTTCCAACTTGAGGATCACTTCTGGTTTCCAGATGCAATAACCTGTGAATGAGAATTATATGACTTGGGACAAGCTGGATGGGATTCAGGGCCTCTAAAGGAATAGAACAGCATACCTCAAGAAGCACAATAAAAAACGCCCATTTAATCACATCATGGGGCAGAAGAAAACATATTCTTTATGATGCCCAAAAAGGATAAATTGTCTTTGACTTATGAATCCCAAACCTAAATATTATATTCTATAAAAATTCCACAAGTTTCATACTGGTAGTTTACACGGGAAAACAATCCCTACCTACTGAGACGAGGTGGCTGTAGTTCTCCAGCATCACATTCTTGTACAGGGTCCTCTGAGCAGGATCCAGGTGCTGCCACTCCTCCTGGGTGAAGCCCACAGTCACATCCTTGAATGACAGTGATCCCTGGAACAGTACATTTCTCCTCAGTCTGAAGTGGTCAGCATCAGGTAATGTGAACAAGATATTTAAGGACTAATTCTTATCATTTTACTGTTGAAAATTGATCAGAATATATTACTATATACCTTGTTTTGTGTTATACTTTGTGGGTTAAAAAGAAATCATTTTGGAAATACCTTGTCAGTGAATTAATTTATTACTTACTGCAAAAGTATCTGAGTGCCTACATGTACTTAGATCTGTCCCAGTTTCTGAGTGTACCAAGTAGAATAAAATATTCTTCCTGGTCTCAAGGAGCTTATTCTCTCATAAGGGCACATATATACAAAGATGTACCTACTACATGACTTAAAGGACCCACACTACAAATATGTGCAATTCAAACAAGGATCATAAAAAAATTCAGTGCAAGTTCATGTGAGAGTGTGTTGGATTTCACTGGGGGAAAAAAACACTCATTGCTTAAGTATGAATAGTATGAATAGTAGGCTTTTCTGCAAATATGGAGTAAAACCATTAAAAAAGGTAAGAAGACCTGAAAAAAACACGTGGTAAGTCAATGGAACTGTGCAAAAAACAGGAAAGCAAGTGTGAACCTGTGATAAGCTAAAGGTTACAGAAGCACTGGCAGTGGGCAAAAGAAGACTGGGAAATATTTTGGTTCTAAACCTGTTAGCGATCTCTAAAATATTTAATCACTCACCTAAATCAGTAAAATAGTTTTCAGCAACTACCAATTTCATTTATATTTATTTACAAGGCTAATTTTCTTCTTTTTTTACATAAAAAAAGGCCAATATTTTCTTCTCACTACCCTAAAGAATCTACAGTAAATGGTAGTATACAGGATTATCTTGCACACTCATCTGGTGTATAATTTTCTACCACTACCCTTTGCCTGGAGATCACTGTTATGAGTAACAGGAAGCCAATGGTGAACTGGAAATACATTACCTGAGTCCCAATCACACAATCCAAATTTCACTGACAAGACAGTGAAAATACTCAAATACTCTTATAAGAGACAAAGAAAGATATTCCATATTGTTATATGCACCTAACAACAGAGTCCCAAAACACATGAAGCAAACACTGACAGAATAGAAGGGACAAAGAGGCAGATCAACAATACTAGCAGATGTGAAAAGCTCTTTCAAAACTGTATTGTGGGGAGTGGATGTAGCTCAAGTGGTTAAGCGCCTGCTTCCCATGTACGAGGTCCCATGTTTAATCCCCGGTACCTCCTAAAAAACAAAACAAACAAATGAAAAAACCAACTTTCATTTGGGAGGGGATGTAGCTCAGTGTTGAGCTCAGGCTTCCCATGTACGAATGAGGTCTTGGATTCAATTCAACTCCTAAAAAAAAAAAAAAAAAAATGCATTGAACAAGCAGACAGAAGACCAATAAGGAAATAGATAATTTGAACAGACCTAAAACACATATATAGAAGAACCTACCCAACAACAGCAGAACACATACTCTTTTCCAGTGTACATGGATAATTCTCTGAAAAAAGTAAGATTGAAATCATACAGTGTCACCTCTGTCCACAACAGAATGAAGCTAGAAATCAATAGCAAAAAGAAAGGTAAAAAATTCACAAATATGTGGAAAACAACATATTCTCAACCAATAGATCAGAGAAGAAATCACTAGGAAAATTAGAAAATACATGGAGATTAATGAAAGCAAAGCACAATATACCAATGTTTATGGAATGCAGTGAAGGGAGTGCATATAGGGACATTTATAGCTGTAAACAACTTTATTAAAACCTAAGATTTCAAATAAATAATTAAGTATCACAGCTTGAGACTTAGAAAAATAGCAAACCAAACTCAAACTTACCAGAAGGAAGGAAATAATAAAGATTAGAGCAGAGATAAATGAAAAACAGAATAGAAAAACAATAGAATCAACAAAACCAAGTACTGGCTGTTAGAAAAGATCAGTATAATTGGAAAACCTTTATTTAGACAGAGGGAAAACAAAGAGAATACAAAAATAAAATCAGAAATGCAAGTAGGGACATTGCTACTGACATTAAAGAAATAAAAAGGATTTAAAGAAATAAAAAGGATTATAAGAGAATATTATACACAGATGTATGCCAACAAATTAAATAATCTAGACAAATAGAATGATAATGGTAAATGTGGCAAAATGTTAAAATTGGTGAATCTGGGTATCTAGGAGGTTAAGGGTTTGTTGGATATCTCTGTACGGAGTTTTTATTATTTTTGTAACTGTCCTGTAAGTCTGATAGTATTTCAAAATAAAAAGTTTAAAGATTAAAAAAAGAGAGAAGGAGAGAAAGAAAATACAAGGTACCACTTCACACTGACTAGGATGGCTACTGTTTAAAAAACAACAACAACAACAAAAAAAACAGAAAATAACGTGTTAGTTGAGGATATGGGAAAACTGGAACTCTTCTACCATGCTGGTGGGAATGTAAAATGGTGTAGCACCACGAAAAGACAGTTTGGCAGTTTCTCAATAGGGTAAATGTAAAATTACCCTACAACCATGCAATTCCGCTCTTAGGGCATATACCCTAAAGGACTGAACACAGGTACTCAAACAAATGATTCTGTACACAAATCTTTATGGTAGCACTATTAACTATAGTCAAAAGATGGAAATAACTCATCAGTCCATAACTGATGAATGGATAAACCTAAGGTGAAATATCCATAAGCAGGAACGTTATTCAGCTATAAAACAGAATACAGTACAGATACATGCTAGAACATGAACCTTGAAAACATGCTAAGTGAAAGAAGCCAAACTCAAAAGGCCATAAACTATGATTCTATTTATACAATGAATAGGCCAATCTGTAGAGGCAGAAAGCCAATTAGTGGTTGCCTGGGGCTAGCGGTGGAATGAATGGAGACTGACTGCTTAATTTACATGGGGTTTTCTTTGGGGCTGGGCAGATGTTTTGGAACTAGACAGTGGTGATGGTTAAGCACTAG
Source organism: Chaetophractus vellerosus (assembly GCA_004027955.1). Lineage (NCBI taxonomy): Eukaryota > Metazoa > Chordata > Mammalia > Cingulata > Chlamyphoridae > Chaetophractus > Chaetophractus vellerosus. The sequence continues at coordinate 7,638 of PVKH010023508.1, forward strand.
GAATATACTAAATGCCATTGAATTCTATACTGTAAAATGGTTAAAATAGCGGATTTTCTGTTTTGTGTATTCTACCACATTTTTTTAAAGTTTAAGAAAATTTTACCAGGATTCATCAAGAAGACACAGAAGCCAGCTTGATGGGTCCCAATGGTTAACTGCTGGACAATTTGAGCACTGAAATAAAAAAATGATAGTAATGATCTATTAAATATTCCATTGAATAAAATAAAAATCTATGAATTCATACTGAAATCAGTAAATGAATAAATAAATAGAGGAGGAGGAAAAATTCTTTTACAATGGAATCTAATAAATGTGGAAAGAAAGATGAAATTAGAAAATCATCATCTGACAATGACTGTAATAATAACTGATTCAGGCAAGAATCATCAATGAATGCTAAATTAGCAGGTGAAAGATTGAGAAGTAAAAGGATAATCTCAAAGTAACACCCTACAAAACATCTAATAATTATTTATGAATTGAAGAGCACAAAATAGCTATTAATTAGACTTAAATAGCTAACAGTCATCAACTTAACCAGTGACAGGAGTCAATAAAAGCAATAAAAGGACAAATCAATGACGTGTACATCCTGTTATGAACTAAAAAGAACACAGCATCATTCTGGTTTTCCTGCCAGAAATGTATAATGTGAATTCAATCATCAGGAAACATCAGACATAACCAAACCAAAAGGATCTGTATTAGTCAGGGTTCTCTAGGAAAACGGAATTGACAAAACATATCTGTAAATATTCGAGATTTTATATAATTGTCACACGTGACCATAGGGATGCATGAGTCCAATTTCTACAGGGAAGGCTGCAATCCAGGAACTCCAGTGAAGGTCCTCAATGTGTTCCCCCAGCCAGGAGAAGCTGTCTGTCTGAAGTAGAGATGGGAATTCTCTGACTGCTGAAATCATTTCTCCTTTTAAGGCCTTCAATTGATTGGATGATGTCTCTCATTGCTGATGGCAATCTCCTCAGTTGATTGTACATAGATGCAATCAACTCACTGATGATTTAAGTCCACGAACTGTCCTTGGAGTAGAATTTGGCCAGTGCTTTCTTGATGAAACAACTGGGCACCATTACCTGGCCAAGTTGACACATGAGCCTAACCATCACAATCTACCCCTTGACAACTTAGCAGACATACATCACCTTAAACCATATTTTATCTCTATATAAAACCAATAACAGACTTTTAAAAATGCCTAACAATACTCAAATGTCCTGTGAAAAACTGGAAATGCACTAAATCCCCCCCAAGAATAGGATACAAGTCCTTGGGTAACACTCACTCAAAATTTGACATATTATAATTTAAATACTATGACATGAAACCAACACAAATTATGTCACATGGTAAGGGGATAACATAGGGAAGAAAACAAAGATATCTGTTTTATGTACATACACAAATATAAAAAAACAAGGAAGAAATATTCGCAACCATTACAGTCCTCCTTTCTATAACTGGTCATGTGGTCACAGTTCATATTTTTCACTACATTCTTTGACTATCCATTCCATGTTCCCTTTACCTCAGGAATCACCTCAGCTGCCATGACTCTTTGCCTGGTGGGATGACCCAAACTTTCATTCTTGAAGTTTCTGGGCCATTCTTAGTCCTGCCTGGATGGGGATGTTGCAGTTTTACAGTGACATTAATCACAGGATATGACAGTACTAAGAGACACCCTAAAGGATCTCCTGAATTCCAGGCAAACTCTTCTTTATCTGCAGTGTGTAGTTGCAGTCCCATTTCCCCTTGATAGGATCAATCACTCCAGCCAGTACAGTAACTGCCTTCTTTGGTTGTTGATTCAAAGGCATGAGGAGCCCAAAAAGACCAGGTGGAAGTTTTAACTTCCAGTTCAATGGAATCGTTGCATCTCTTGGTGGAAGCACTCCTGCTTTTGGAACTAAGACCTGTAAGACCAGCAGAGCTTAAGACTGGAGGGACAGGAAGCAAAAATTTTCCTAGTGGATCACTAGGGGCAACAGTAAGTGGTGCCACTTTGATTTCCACGTCTCGATTCCTGGACCCATGAATCCTAGCTACGGGAGAACCATCACCATGGAGTGAATGCTGATTTAGAGCATACACAGCCTCCGGAGAACAATGCCCTAGCGCTGCAAGGTACTGCCACCTAGCCGGTACCATAATTGAATATTCAAAAGGCCATTCCACCATTCTATCAATCCAGCTGCTTCAAGATGATAGGGAACATGGTAAGACTAGTGAATTCCATGAGCATGTATCTATTTCTGTACATCAATTACTGTGAAGTAGATTCCTTGATCAAAAGCAATGCTGTGTGGAATAATAGAGTGGTGAAGAAGACATTCTGGAAATCCATGGATGGTAGTTTTGGTAGAAGCATTGCATGTAGGAAAGGAACACCCATTTCCAGAGTACATGTCATTTCAGGTAAAATACATGGCTACCCCTTCCATATGGAAGTGGTCCAATGTAATCAACCTGCCACCAGGCTACAGGCTGATCTCCTTGGGGAATGGTGTCATATCGTGTGAAGAGCCTAAGTCTCTGCTGCTGGCAGATTGGGCACTCAGCACTGGCTGTAGCCAAGTTGGCCTTCATGAGGGAAGTCCATGTTGCTGAGCCCATGCATAATTTTCATCCCTACCACCATGGGCACTTTGTTTATGAGCCCACTGGGCAATGATAGGAGTGGCTGCAGGAAAAGGTCAACTTGTAACCACAGAATGGGTCACCTTATCTACTTGGTTATTAATATCTTCCTCTACTGAAGTTCAACCTCTGGTGAACATTTACATGGTACACAAATGTTTTCATGCTTTTTGCCCACTCTGAAAGGTCAATCCACATGCTTCTTTCCCAGACCTTTGTCACCAATTTTCCAGTCATGCTCCTTCCAAGCCCCTGACCAACCAGCCAAACAATTGGCGACAGCCCATGAATCAGTATACAAAGACACCTCCAGACATTTATCCTTCCAAGAAAAATGAACAAACAGGTGCACTGCTCAAAGTTCCCCTCACCAGTGTCCTTCAGGGACATCTCAGAAAGGGGTTACAGTGCTGCTGCTGCCCACTTTTTGGTGTTACCTGAATATCATGCAGAACAATCTATAAACCAGACCAAGTTTTCTCTTCCTGAGTCAACTGATTTTAAGGAACCGAGAGGCCAAAGATAAGGCCTGAGAAAGAGACAGTAATATGGCAGAAGTTGTGGCTGTAGGCATTTGGTCCATGTCTTCATGTAACTTATTTGTGCCTTTAGGACCAGCTCAAGCCCTATATTGTATATAACTCTTCCATTTTATGATGAAGTGCAGCTCTGCACACCCATCTTTGTGATTTGGAAGATCAAACAACACCCAACTCATAATAAGCAACTCAGGTCTCATGATAACTTGGTAGCACATGGTTAAGTGTTCGGTCTCTACTAAGACCAAGTAACAGGCCAAAAGATGTTTCTCAAAAGGAGAGTAGCTATCTACTGAGGATGGCAGGACTTTACTCCAAAATCCTAAAGGTCTGCACTGTGATGCTCCCACAGGGGCCTTCCAAATACTCTAGATGGCATTTCTATTTGCCCCTGACACATCAAGCACCATTGGATCTGCTGGATCCTATGGCCCAAGTGACAGTGCAGCTTGTACAACAGCCTGGGCCTGTCACAGAGTCTCCACTTGTTCCAGTGCCCAAATGACCTTTCTGGTCATTTGGAAAAGGGGCTGGAGTAGCACACCCAAATGAGGAATATGTTGTCACCAAAATCCAAAGAGGCCAACTAGGCATTGTACCTCTTTTTTGGTCTTTGGAGGGGCCAGAAGGAATGGTTTATTCTTCACCTTAGAAGGGAGAGCTCGACATGCCCCACGCCAATGGACACTTAGAAACTTCACTGAGGTCTAAGGCCCCTGTATTTTTGTTGGATTTATTTCCTATCCTTTGACATGCAAATACCTTACCAGTAAACTAAAGTAGTTGCTACTTCTTGCTCACTAGGTCTGAATAGCCAAAAGCAACCTAAAAGAGAAGAGTGATGTGGGAGGACTCTCACTGCCTGACCTTGAAACATATTACAAAGCTACAGTGGCCAAACAGCATAGTATTGGCATAAAGCCAGAAACATTTATCAGTGGAACAGAACTGAAAGTCCAGAATTAAACCCTCATGTCTACGGCCAACTGGTTTTTTACAAACCTACCAAGTCCATGTTACTGGGACAAAACAGTCTCTTCAAAAAATGGTGCTGGGAGAACTGGATATTCATAACCAAAAGAATGAAAGAGGATACTTATCTTACTTCATACACAAGAATCAACTCAAAATGGATCAAAGGCCTAAATATAAAAGCCAGAACCACAAAACTATTACAAGAAAATGCTGGGAAACATCTCCAAGATCTTGTGGTAGGTGATAGTTTCTTGGATCTTACAGCCAAAGCATGAGCGGCAAAAGAAAAATATTTATAAAGAGACCACCTCAAAATTAAATACTTTTGCACCTCAAAGACTTTGTCAAAAGGATGACAAGGCAGCTGGCTCAATGGGAGAAAATATTTGGATATCACATAGCCAAAAATAATTTAATACCCATGATATATAAAGAGATACCACAACTCAATAATAAAAAGACAAACTATATGATCAAAAAATGGGCAAAAGACTTAAATAGACATTTGTCCAAAGAAGAAATACAAAGGGCAAAAAAACATAGGAAAAAATCAACACCACTAGTGTTTAGGGAAATGCAAATCAAAACTACAATGAGATATCATTTTACACATATTAGACTGGCCACTATTAAAAAGTCAGAAAACTACAAGTGTTGGAGAGGATGTGGAGAGATCGAAATGCTTATTCACTGTTGGTGGGAATATAGAATGGTACAGCCTCAAAACTGTGGAGGACTGTTTGGCAGTTCCTAAGGAAGTTTCATACAGATTTGCCATGTGATCAGGCAATACCACTACTAGGTATAAACCCAGAAGAATTAGAGCAGTGACACAAACAGACATCTGCACACCAATGTTCAGAGCAGTGTTATTCACAACTGCCAAAATATGGAAACAACCCAGGCATCCATCAACAAATGAATGGATAAATAACTGTGGTGCATACACATGATGCAATATTATGGAGCTGTAAAAAGAAATGAAGTCATAAAGCATATGACAACATGGATGAACCTGGAGGACATTATTATACTGAGTGAAGAAAGCCAGACACAAAAGGACAAATACTGTATGACTGTGCTATTACGAACTAAATATACTGTGTAAATTCATGGAGTTAATTACTATAATACAGATCATCAGAAAATAGGATGAGGGTACAGAATGGAAAGCTGAGGTTTAATCTGTGCAGAACTGGTAAAACTGTCATTTGTAAATTTTTGAAAATGAACAGAAATGGTGAAAGCACATCATATTATTTGTAACTAGCAGAGGTATTATATGATTATGACAGTGGTTGAAAGAAAAAGTCTAAAGTCCTGTATCTTACTAGAAGGAAAACTAAAAAATGTAACATGGGACTGTATAACACAGTGAAACCTCATGTTAAATACAAATATGGATAATCTTGCATATATAAGACTGTTTTTACAAAATATAAATAAAAATAAACTAGAAAGAGGGAAACAAAATAGCTATATACAGCAGGGGAGCACAGAGAGATTGCAATGTGATGAGTTTTCTTTTGTTAGTTTGTCTGTTGTTTCTTTATTATTATTATTATTGGAATAATGAAAATGCTCTAACAATGATTGAAGTGATGAATGCACAACTATGTGATTATACCAAATACCACTGATTTTACACTTTGGATGGATTGTACGCTTTACTAATATGTATTAATAAAATGGGTTTGTTTAAAATATATAGATATTCATGGAACCAAATGGTCAAGATTATTATTACATGCGTCATATACTCTCTGATGTGATAAAGACACTTCAACTTGTAGTACTCTTTCCCAAAACCCATAACCTCAGTCTAATCATGAGAAAAATATCAGACAAATTGAGATTGTAGTATTTCTTACAAAATACCTCCTCAAAACTCTTCAAGATCATCAAAAACATACAGACAGAGAATTGTTACAGTCTAGAGAAGTCTAAAGAGACAAGATGACTAAATGCAATGTGATGTCCTAGACTGTATCCAGGAATAGAAAAAATGACATTAAAGAA
>PVKH010023509.1:0-13838 GCA_004027955.1 Chaetophractus vellerosus
GTGCCTGGGCAGACAAAGGAACACAGGCCTCCCCGGAGCGCCTCGCTGGCCAGATTGATGCCTCCTCGATATCTAGCTCCTCCCATGCTAACAATGCTGATGAGAAAAGCAGGTGTTCTGGAAGCCTAGCCTCACGGAGAGCCTTTACCATGCTGAGGAGGGGGTTGGAAGAGCTGCAGCCAGCTAAGCAAGACTTTATAGGACTTGCCACCTTCTAGGTGTGAATATTATTCTGGCGTGGATCTGAGCCTTAAAGATGCAGGTTGGATCCCTCTGGCAGACAAACCTCTCTGTACCCAGTTCTCAACGCTCATAATGGCAGCCTTTCTCTTCTACTCCAGTCTAAATCCACTCCAGATATGTGTCCTTGGTCATAAGGCGACATGGATGAAAGAAATTGTGTGGGTGGGGGTACATTTCTCCGCAGCGAACAGGCCAGTAGTACCCTCTTTCTGTAGGGCAGAGGCAATGAAGAGTGCGCTCAGAGTCTAGGAAGGCAGATTAGTCTGCCCCTAGTGGGCTTCCTCTGTGGGTAACTGGTAGGACTCTGTGACCTTAGCGCTGCCCCTGGTGACTGATCACTGTCTGTCCACAGTTTAATCTGTATTGTGTTCTCTCTCCATTGCTTTCGTGTGCATGCAGTCTTCTTAAGATGAATATATGGTCCTTGAGGGCAGGGTACATATTCAGTGCTTCCTTGGTATTTTAGCACAATTGGAGGCAATACTTGTTGAAATGATATAAAAGCCAAGAAAAGCATTTAGTACAAAGCTCCAGGCCCATCTTTTGTCTTTCCAATTCAAGAGCAGTGCCCTTAAATTTGGTTTCTTGATTTTATTGGCTTTATAAACTTCTAGATGAAAGCCTGTGAAAACTTCTGTAGGGAAACAAGTGCCTTTCATGGAAGTTCATAAAACTTTCCTGAGGCTCCTAGGAAGCTCAGTGTTCACCGTCAAAGGTGGGCCCTGAGGCTGCAAAGTTAAGGCCAGAGCTACCTTCTCATCTCGGAGTAAAGTTTGGCTTTCTCAGACCTCACCCTTCAGAAGGGAAACTCATCCTGGGACCAGGTCTCTTTTTCCACAAACACTAAAATTAGCTTTATTTTTCTCTAGCCTTTCTAGCCGAGAGATCTGAAATAGCAAATTAGGTGACCTTCCTGGCATTCAAGCAGAAATGACTGAACGAAAATAGAATGGTCATCTTCAAGTGTTTGAAAAATGTTTTGATTCTAGAGAGGGGTGTGCTGGCTCTGTCTCGGTTACTCTGGGGAATGCGACAAGCACCAAGAGTAGAAGCCGCGTGGAGGCTGATTTCAGCTCAGCATGGCAGCAACTTCCTACCCATTCCAGCCAACCAAAACGAAACGGTCTGCCTTTTGGGGTAGTGGGCCTTCTCACGATGAAGCCATTTTGGAAACATTTTAACTTCCTTTTTCTGAATAGGTAATACATGTAGTAGGATGAAATTCCAAAGGAACAAAAAAATTATACTACGAAAAGTTAGTGTTCTTTTCACCGCTGTTCTCCAATGATTCAGCTTTCTTCTGAAGAGGCAGCCTTTGTTAGCTGGCATTTAATCCAGGGTCAGACAACTTTCTGTAAGGAATACTGTAAATGGGGCTTGACTCTGGCATTGGACAAGTTGACCCCTCTTGCATGTTCCCCTTTAAATTTGCAGGTCATGATTCTTAAGGGGTTTTGGGGGGAGGATAGAGTGAAATGGAACAGCAACAGTGATGGGCAGGGAGGGCTGGAAGGTTGCTCACAGTGGTGACGCTCGGCAGTGGCCTTTTGTGCCTTTGGCTGTATCCTTACTCTTCTGGATTTCTCAAATGCCTCTAAAGTCTGTGTCTGGGGTCCTAGAGAGCATGGTTTAATCCCCCGACATACAGAGCTACACATGACTGCATGAATGGAGTCTCTTTTCATGTATCTTGGAAAATTCAAAGGCATTTTTGACCTTGAAGATAAGCTCAAACCTTTGAACCTGAAAGAGGAATGCAGCTTGCAGCATTCAAGGTCAACCAGGCCTGGCAAATCCAGGTGGCATCTGTCGTATTTCAGGAGCTTGGATATTTCCCCAGCATGAATGGAGGGAAGTGAAAAAAGTTCGAGCTTTCAAGCAGGACTCCAGGCTGAACTTTGCAAGAGATTTAAGAGGCAATCTGGTTCAGCTTCTTGGAGGGAAAACAAATTACAAAACCATTTCATTATCATCATAGTTACAATGGCCATTATCCATTTAAAATGCCAAGAAGTCAGTATTTATGAAATGTAAATTGAAAAAAGAAGTATACTTTCTAGGTATACCTTCTTGTCAGCAATAATAAGGCATGTGGCAAGCAGAATCAAAAAGACATTAAGTAGTTTCTTATCCAAGACAAATTCACAGGGCATCTCAGGGGACAGATTACTGCATGGTTCTGTGCTTGAAGGTAGGTTTGGCATCAGTTTCCCAAACACCTCTTCACAAATTAAGCATTTATCGGCACTTAGTTCAGGGACCTTGGCCAGGGGTTGGAACTGGGACTGTGGGCATCACCGAAGGCCACTCGAGGCAACGTGGCCAGCTCGGAAGCTCCACTTCTACTGATAATTAATAACATCAAGGATAAAAGTAATTTTGAGAACCGCTAATATATTTAAGTGCCTACGACAGGACACATTTACTAGGAATTTGATATGCTCTCGTTTTTTCCTCAGAACACTTGTTAAGACAGGGACTCGCAGCCGCCCTGTTTTTCAGATGAGGATCCTGAGGCTAAGTCACTTCCCCGTGGTTGGTGAGTGAAGGCTTCAAGGCACTGTCCCAGACTGCCTGACTCCTCAGATCCTGCTGTTAAAGCCTAAGCTATACTGAGAGGAGCCACCGCGGGAGAACAGAAGGAAACCCGGATGGGTGATTCCAAAGAAAGTGCTTAGGAAAGAAGGAAGAGAACATTAGCAAAGTGAATGCTAGAAAACCAAGGCTAGGCTCCAGCGACACACAAAAAGCAGGTTGAGGTGAGTGATATAGAGCTAAACCCATAAAGGAAGAAGAGGCTGGGCCCAACCTGTTACAGGATGTCTATGTGTAGGGGAAGTGCCCTTCAGGCCGGGCTATCCCTTCCTCCCCGGGAGGATCCCATCGTCCAGACAGGGAGGAACTGGGGAAGGAAGTACCTGTGCTCAGGTGGAACCCGGGTCCCAGGTTCATTCCTGCAACCCATCACCAGAACCGCTGGCTCAGGCTCTGCACCTGACTGTGGGAGTGTCCGGAGTGTAGTGTGAAGAGGATATATTGGCTTAAAGGAGTCACACTGTGCTGAACATACATATTTCTAAAGAACACACATCCGAAGTACTCATGAGCAGGAAACTGTCGATTTAGCACATGAGGACTGGAGAAACTTTTTGCAAAAACTATATGAATGGTGTAAATTGTGGGAGAATGGAACTAATGATCTAATTATCTTGATGAGGTATCCTCACTGCTAAATACACACAAAAAAAGAGTTCCTGGGATATTGCAAATAAGTGTTTAGATTAGAAAGAACTCTCTTTCATCTAATCTGCACAAGATACCACCGATGTGCTTTTCTAAGCAGGAAATCTCACCACACTGTAGAATTTCTGTTCCTAGCGCCCTCCCCCCTTCACCAGGATCCCCTCTTCCCTTTGGGGGCTAAATACATTAGTCACACTCAGTACTCCCTTGCCTTTGAATACAGAGTTGAGAATGTACTGCCACAAGCACTGAAGCATTGGAACTGACTCCTACTGGGAAAATAAGAGACCATGATTCTTTCACTAAATATGTCATGTGTTCACAATTTTTCCACTGAAGTTTTTTGGGCATCTACTAAATGCCAGACTCTGTTATAGGTCTAAGAGCTGTAGAGATAAGTGATACATGATCTCTGGCCTAGAAGAGACCCCACCAACTTTGAGAAGCTCCCTGACCCTTTTTCTACTTACTGCTGAGGCAGTTCAACAGCCTTGAGGCTGCTCACGCTTGAGGCTGAGATATTCTGAAGTCTCTACTGCTTGCCGTGATCAAGCATCCTAAGGAAGATGTTGCAGAAGCTTGTAACCAATTCATCTCAAAATATAAATCTTTATTAAATGGCAGAAAAATCAATTCCCTGATACTTTAGAAATATTTTTCTTCCTCTTCTGACCCTGACCCTTATTCTGGCTCCTTGTTGAGGGTGGGGTGGGGGCGTTTCATGCCAAAGAAAGAAACATAGGGTAATTCCCTTGGGTAACACGGGACATTTGCTTTTCAGATCGCTGAGAACAGGTTCATAGAGATTTCACAAATACTATTTATCATTTGTTTATTTTTAAATCTTGTTCAAATATATGGTTTTCTCATTAACTTGCCCCCCACCCCCTTCTCTGGTTTTAATTCCATAGCTCTGTGTCTGGAATGAAAAATGCAAAAGAGAAAGAGACTGACTTGAATTATATGACCCTAGTATCACAGTGAACTGTAGTCTGACCTCCTGGTTCTGCCACTGACCTTTTGAATGACCTTGAGCTATCACTTTCCTAATCAAAGTATAACAGGATGGGTTTGCATCCACAGGACATTTTAAGGATAAGTATCTAGGATGCTTAGAAAAGGTAAAAGCAGCTGATTATTATTAATCCAATGCTAGGATAGTCTGATAGGCAGGCTCTGCGTTATCTAGATTATTATATCTCTTACCTCTAAGTACCGGAATCCGCTTAACAGGACCTAAAACCGTGACTGCTCAGAATTTCCTGTTGAAGATTGGAATCAGTGCTGCGGTTGCTCACAGAAAATGAAACAGGATCAGTTAACAGCCTCAGAAACTTGGGTCTCCAGAGGATGTGACTCCTGACATTCTCTTAAGGGATGCTTGGAAGTGGAAAATAATAAAGAAGCGAATCTTAGGCCCTTAAGTGTAAATGCAGGTTTGGGTTGAGAGGTGAGGGAATTGCAGATTCTCCTTTCTTTTGGGCTTCAGTTTTTAGCTTTGGTGATCCTTTTGTAGGAGTTACATTTTTAAGCCTCCTCTATCCTAAAGGTTCCAAACATTCTCTGGAGCACTTACTATGTGATACATGCTGGAGAGAGGCATTGGAGAACTAGATGCTGTTTCTTTGTGCCAAAGGAATGCATAGTCCTTGGGGAAGAAAGAGAAGGATAGAACATCAACAGTGTATAATAGGAAAATGATTCGGGAGAACACTGATGTAAGAGCTTGTGAAAGGGATCTCGTGTTAGGAGGCCCTCTCAGGGAGAGGTGATGTGTGGACCAGCTTAGGAAGAAATGGATGTTAGCCAGGTGAGTGATTGGGGCAAGGGGATTTCGGAAGAGGGAAGAGAAGGTGTCCAGAGGTGTAAGAGAACCAGGTACTTCAAAGAGATCTACAAACAGCTGGAGTTTAGGGATTGAGAGGGAGGCGTGGCAGGGGATGAGTAAACAGAGGCCAGCCCCAGAATGCCCCCCCCCCCCCAGGCCATGCCAAAGACCTTTCAGTTCAACCAGGGGAGAACAAGGATATTTTGAAACATTTTAAACCGAGGAATGGCCTGGTTAGAATTATGATTTAAAAAGTGTTAAAAAAAATGGTAATATCAGTTAATATTTATTGAGCACTTATTATGTGTCAGGTCTGTTTCAAGACCTTTTCTTAATATAAAGCACTTCATACTCACAGCAGTTTTGCCCAAAGCCGTGGTAGCAGTAAGATATAGGGCCAGGATGCAAACCTAGACACGTTGCCACCAGTGACACTGTTCTCAGTCACTAAGCTATAAACATGTCTTACATTGTTATTTCTCAGCAACAAATATTAATTCTCATTATTTATCTTTTCCTTGTTGGTTTTTTGTCAGTTTACTTACAGTAATTCTTATACACAAGCAAGTGTCCTGACTTTGTGAAAAACCCCAGATTTCAATTAACTTAGTTAAGATCTAGGGCATTCATAAGTTGAAAATGCACAGAAAATTCCATGCTGACTGTACTTCCTTTTTTGCCTTTCTTATGGTTGCAAGGCATTTATTTCCCTTGGTTTTAATCCTGACCTTTGACTGGAATCCACTGACCTTAGGCATGGGAATCCCTATCTTAGACTCAGTTTCTGGATCTCAGAATGAGTTGCTCCTCCTTTAGAGGAAGGAAACTTATTTTTTATATTTCACTTGGAACCAGCTTTTTAGATTCCCAGTAAACAATGACCACAACTTGGAAAAATCGAATCAGAGTTTAATGGGGGATATATATTTTTTAAGTATAAACAAGGATTTCTTTCATCCTCAGAGGGCAAATCTGTACTATTAATAAGTCTAGATTGTTCGTAGCTCCTGAGGTCTGCTTGCAAATATCTAATATTGTATTTATTCAGTCACAACTAAAACTTACTAAGCACCTACTACACCCCATCTCCTTCGTGGCTCTTGCCATATGTATCCCTTGGTTTGTATTTAATCCTCAGACATTCCTTTCCCACTCCTGCCCAGATGACGCCTGGCTTGGACTGCCCGGCTGAGTCAAATTATGACCAATTCGTCACTTCCTCTTACTTTCCTATTTGACTAACAAATGGCAAGCCTCACTCCAGCCTGTGTTGTTGTTAAAGGCCTATTTGGGATTTATTGGACTGTGTCCATTTTTTAAAGGGGAGAGTGAAGAATTTTTATTTCAAGAATCACTACTACTTAAAGCATTAAAAACAGAAATACTTGTAAAAGAAATACCAGCTCTTTGGAGAATCTCTACAAAGCTGAGCTATTTGGCCACCAGCCAACCCCTTCCCTCGTCAAATATACAAACTCCTCCTTAGAAAGGTGTAAGTTATAAGGGCCCAAAATGAAATGCTTGAGGATCAGTTGTCATGGAAACAAAGCTAAGACATGGGTAGCTCACGCAGCCTCACTCCCTTTGCCACCAGGCACTTCTCTGGGGGAATAACTGAGCAGAGCAGTCCTCTGATCAGAGAGTCCCGGCTCGAAGAACTTTCTTTGCCCTCTCAGTATTTTCCAGGAGAGGCCATCTTTCTCTTTCCTGTGCCAGGAAGGACATGGGGAGCTGTGAGGCAAGGGAGGTTTGGAGTTATTCATTTTACGTTTTCCTGAGGGTATCACTTCTTCTCTTCATCTATTTCCTCTCATTCCTTTCTTTCCCTCCTTTTCTTCGCCCACTCCCCTTGTTTCCTACTTCAACCAGCTCATCCTCAGTAGTGTCATACTGACCTCTTTTCGATACTCCCAGTAGTAGACAAACCAGTTCCTCAACTGTCTCCTTCACCTCCACAGTCTCACTAACCCCAAGGGACAGATCGGCCTTCTGAATTGGAGAGATAGGTTGTGCCTTTTACAAAGAAAATGAGGGCAGCCTCCTCAAAGAAAGATGCCAATCTCAGCTGCTCCTAAACCCAGCACGTCATTCAGACTTTCTGAAGCCTTCATTGACACCATTTGTACGTAGAGTTGGGGTGGCTGACAGTTTGGTATTGCAGGTATAAATACAGTGCCAACCCACAGTGAGCGTATATGGTATTGCCTGCACAGCCCCACCCTCTTCCTGTGAAAACTGTGCCTCTTCCTTCCTTTCCCCTCCACTTCAACCTTATGGAGTTCTTATTTAATCTGATCCTCGCAGTCATAATTGATTGTTTGATGAGAGGGCAACTTATCACATTGGTCCAAATGCCTACTCCTGGATTTTTGGACTTGGGACAACAAGTGGCCAAAAGCCATAAACTTGGAAGTTGCCCACAGTCAGGTTTCTCACCACATGGAAAGAGGCAGTCTGCAAAATGAGAAGGAAAAAAGACAATGCCCACAGATGGGGGAGGAGAAAGATGGAGAGAGAATCTTCATCTTATTAGGCCCTGGTTCAAATGGCTACTGGGGTTTGCGGCATCCCTTTTCTTCTTTTGCTGCTCTGAGAGACAGCCTGGGATCCTTCAAATGTACTTCCATTTTTATCTTAAGCTAGTGTGAATTTGGTTTCTGTCACTCGCAACCAACATGATCCTGGCTATCCTCCGGCACTTAGCAGGTACTTTGTAAATGTTTGCTGAAAGATGAATGAGTGGTTTTTCAGTGTTCGAATGCAGAGTGTCATAAGATTTGAAGATGTTGGAAAGGTCACTTGGTTTGTTCCTCATTCCAGGGGCAGATGCACCTGCCCAGGAGAAAGTGATCTTATTTTTAAAGCCCTCCTGGAAGAAGATTTTATAGCTTTCCTTGGATACTTAACAAAGTAGATGAGAGGAGCATGGCTAACCATGACACTGACTATCTCCTTCTTTCTTAGAAGTCCACCTGCCTTCTATTCCTAATCTTGATGATTTCCACTTCTCTCTTTTATTAGTTTTTATTTTGAAATAATTTCAAAATTACAGGACAGTTGCAGAGATAATAAAAAGTCCATACAGAGAACTTGAAAGTGCCCCCACCCTCATATACCCTCCACCAATTTTAACATTATGCCACCTTAACTGCTTCATTCTTTCTATATATCTATCTGCGTGTCTGTCTCTCTATCTATATCTACATCATCCATTTATGAACATTTGAGAGCAGGTTGCACACATCATACTTCTTGAACACATAAGAGTTCCATTTACATTTCCTATGAATAAAGATATTCACTTACATAATCACCTTAAGTATAGTTATCAAGTTCAAGAAATTGAATATTGATATAAAGCTTACATTCTGTATTCCAATTTTTTCTTATGTCCCAATAATGTCATTTTTTTTTTTTTAGATGATATCAGGGATCGAACCCGGACCTCATATGTGGGAAGAAGGTGCTTAACCGCTTGAGCTATATCTGCTCCCCCCAGCAATGTCATTTTGAGCCTTCTCTCCTCCATTCTTAAATCCAATCCAGAATTGCATTTAATTGTCATACTTTTTCAGTTTACTTTTCTTTCTTTTTCAATTGTGAAAACATTTATGCAACATAAATCTTCTCCTCCCAAATCTTCACCAGGATGCCATTCAGTGGGATTAATCGCATTCATAATACTACAATACCCCCCCTCCATCCATTACTAGAACTTTCCCTTCACCCCAAACAGAAATTCTACATACATTTTGCATTGAGACCCCATTGCCCCTGCTCCCCACCCCTGGTAACCTGTACTCTACTTTCTGTATGAGCTTGCATATTCACTGATGTTTTCTTTACATCTACCATGGGGCTTAAATTCAGCATTCTAAATCTTTAACAATCACATTTGCTTTGATGCCAACCTAACTTCAAAAGCATACATCAACTACGTTTCTACACCCCTCTGTCCCCTCCACCGTAATGTAGTTCTTGTCATAAATTACATATTTATAAATCATGAGTCCCAAACCATTGATTTATCACATATTGTATGCATTTGCCTTTTAGATTCTCTAGAAAGTAAAAAGTGAAGTTACAAACCAAAAATACAATAGTACTGGCGTTGCTCCTTACCCAGGTCAGTACCCTCACCAGAGCTCTTTACTACTCCATGTGGCTTCACTCACCAGCCTAGTGCTGGCAAAGCCCCTCGGCTTTTATTATCTGGGAATGTCTTAGTTCCTCCCTCATTTTTGAAAAATGGTTTTGCCAAATATAGGATTCTTGGTTGGCAAAATTATGCTTTCAGTATGTCGTCCTACTTCCTTCTTGCCTCCATGTTTTCTGATCAGAAAGCAGTACTTAATCTTATTGAGGCTCCCTTGTATGTGACAGGTTGCTTCTCTCTTGTGGCTTTCAGAATTCTCTCTTTATCTCTGGCAATCGACAATTGGATTATAAAATGCCCTGGCATGGGTCTATTTGTGTTCATCCTGTTTGGAGTTCGTTGAGCACCTTGGATGTGTATATTCATGTCTCTCATTAAATTGGGGGAGGTTTTTGGCCATTATTTCTTTGAATATTCTCTCTGCTCCCTTCTCTCTTTCTTTTCCTTGGACTCCCACAGTGCATTCTTTCTGCTTTCTGCTCTGGAAACTGGATGGTTTCGATTGTCTTATCTTCAGGTTTTCTGATTCTTTCTTCTGCCAGCTCCAATATGCTGTTGTATCATTCTAGGGAATTTTGAATTTCTGTTACTGTGGTTTGGACCTCTGTTTGGTTCCTTTTCATAATTTCCATCTCTCCATTGATATTCTCTTTGTGTTCATCTATTGTTTTACTGATTTCATTTAGTTCTTTTTCCATATTTTTCTTTAGCTATTTGAGCATATCTAGGACCTTTTTTTAAAAAAAATCTTTGTCTAGTATGTCCCAGGTCTGGTCCTCCTCATTGATGGTATCTAATGCTTTAATCTTCTCCTTTGCCTGCGCTGCCATTTCCTGATTCTTTGTATGCTCTGTAACTTTTTGTTGAAACTGATATTTTTATATTCTAATGTATTATTGCTGAAATGTAGACCCTGAGGTTTCTGTTTCTTAAGCTAGTATCCAGCTTATGTTAGGACAGAGAGTTCCTTGAATGGCAGGAACTAACCACAACAACAGCAAAAGGTGAAAAAGATAAAAGATAACACCTACCCAATCTTTGCAGATTGACCTGTGCAAGTGCTTTCCTTCAAAGTTTACCTACACCATGAGTTTAGAGAATAGTTTCGGGCCAAAGCATCGGGCCCTCCCTGATCCTTTCCATATATGTGTATTTTGGGGGGGCATGTGCATTTGGGTCTAGGAATTCCCCATTTATAAATTACAGTTGCAAATGTCCTCTCTTCCCTAGGAAACAGCTTCCTCACAGTGCCAGGCACTGTATGTCCCACAGTCTGCAATTCCTTACCCCAGGAGCACTACTGGGCTGCTCTCCCATGGCGTTCTGTAGGAGAGCTCTGAGAACTGCCTTCCACACACAGGACAAGTTCTGGCACGGCGAGTCCCTCAGGCCACCACCAGAAACAGATTGGCCAGACAACATGTTACCAATATGTGCACAGGGGTTATTCTGCTCCCTCTGGAACGGGAACCAGGGATCTGCGCTGGGAGCATGGGCTGGCTCTGCACCCAGCTGGTGAGGGCCTGGGAAGGGCCCAGGAAGGTCACGAGGTCTCATTGCTTTTATCAGATGAGATCAGGGTATTCAGGGTGGGATGGCTTAAACCCCACCACTTTTAAGTAGCCTTTTTCTTGATTTGGCGGGGCTTGCCTGTTGTTGTGGTCCTTTTGCTTTGTTTGTTTGTTTGTTTTGAGCTTTGAGAAAGAAGTTTTTGCCAGTTCTTGCTGGTCCTTCCCAGCTTCTGTGGGGGGTGGAGCCCTGAAGTGTCTCCCTCTGCCATGTTGATAGAGGCAGAGACTTAACATGGCGCCTGAAGCATTTTGTACTTAATCATATGGTGTTTAATGTCTTGTTGCCACATCTCTATCATTAGACCGTGAGTTCCTACAGAAATAATTATGTCTAAATCTTTGTTAGACTTCCATTAAGCATAGAGCCTGGTGCATAATATGAACTCAAATATTTAATGAATGAATGAATGAATGAAAGCAAATGTTGTACCCTACTGAGGTCTCTTCTTGTTAAATATGAACTCCTTTTAAAACCAGCACTGGCGCGTTTTTAACTTGTGAGTTCCTTCAGAAATCACCTTAGCTTTTTCTTATGCAATATTTTACAAGTGAAGAGGTCTAAAACCTTAGATCAGCATGGGAAGGGGATGTCTAAGTACAGAAAGTAACCTAAATTAAAGCCCCCAAACACAATTTCAAATCCCCAAGGTCAGGTTGCATTAAACAATTTTTTTTCTCAATTAAATATACTGGATATATATATAAAATTTTTTTGAATCAAGCAATATGTTACACAATATATTTGGTTCACGGTAATGCAATCATACAGTCTTTGTCCTTTTGTGTCTGCTTGCTTTGCTCAACATAATGTCCTCCAGGTTCATCCATGTTGTCACATGCTTTACAACTTCATTTCTTACAGATGCATAATATTCCATCATGTGAATAGACCACAGACAACTACAAAACAATGCTAAAAGAAAATTTAAAAGACCTAAACAAATGGAAAGACATTCCGTATTCATGGATTAGAAGAATAAATATTGTAAAGATGTCAATCTTACCCAAACTGATTTATAGATTCAATGCAATACCAATCAAAATCCCAACAGCTTACTTTACAGAATTAGAGAAGACAATTACCAAATTCATCTGGAAGGGTAAGTGCACCCGAGTAGGCAAAAGCATTAGAAAAAAGAAGAGCGACATGGGAGGAATTTCACTGCCTGACCTTGAAACATATTACAAAGCTACAGTGGTCAAACCAGCATGGTACTGGCATAAAGATAGACACATCAATCAGTGGAATAGAATTGAGAACTCAGAAATAAACCCTCACCTATACAGTCAAACTGGTTTTTTACAAACCTACCAAGTCCATGTTAATGGGACAAAACAGTCTCTTCACCAAATGGTGTTGGGAGAAGTAGATATCTATAACCAAAAGAATGAAAGAGGACCCCTATCTCACCCCTATACAAGAATCAACTCAAAATGGATCAGACCTAAATATAAAAGCCAGGACCATAAAACTACTAGAAGAAAATGTAGGGTAACATCTTCAAGACCTTGTAGTCGATGGTGATTTCTTGGACCTTACACCCAAAGCACGTGCAACATTTAAAATTGATTAGTAATTTGTCTTTATTAAGAGGTATATGCTCAGGTGCTTTACATAATTACTTCATTTAGTCCTCTCAGCAACCCTATGAGGTAGGTACTTTATTACCATCTTGATGTTACAGATGAGGAAACTGTGGTTTAGAGAGGCAAGTATCTTGCACAAGGTTACACCACTCAGCCTGGAAGTGAGCCGGTTTGAATGCAGTGTCCATGCTTGTAACCACCGTGGCTTACCACCCCCTTAGAGGCTGCCCCATTGCACCAGATCTGGGGTCAAGTGCTCTTTAAAATTTAGCTTATGGTCAGTTTTTCTAGGAAACCTCTCTGCCCACTCCCACCCCCACTCCCAGCCTGGGCTAGAGGCCCTTCCAACTACCTTTTGCATACGTCTATCATTGCATCGCTAACGTTTTATTATGATTTTCTGTTAGCCTACCTCTGCCGCCCAATTAGACGACAAAAATCGCAAGGGCAGAAACTGGTATTCACTGATGTATCCACAGCACCCAACACAATGCAGTGAAATCAATAAACATTCAGTGAATGTTTATTGATTTGAAATAAACCAAGTGGATTAAAGCCCTGAGCTAACTTGTTGCCCTGGGGGGGCCTCGAGACCTGCCCCCAGCCCTGGACTCCTTCTTATTTCCCTTCTCCTCCCCGGTTTCTCAGTATTGAAACTGCTACCCCTTTTGTTTAACATAAAAATCCCACCACTCCCTTGAAAATCACTAATATGTAAAAGGTAACATATATTTTTAGCTAGAGTTTATCTTCTGCATATCTTCACTAACTAAAAAGTTTTTGTTCAGATTTGCATTCTTCATTGTGTGTTATGAATACTATATGCATATTTTGTTTTAATTTGATGTATATATGTAAAATATTTCAGTATTGAATGAAATTTGTAACTCTGCCCTTCCCCGATAGATCATGATGGGTCCCCTGAGAATCCCTTGGTTTTACTCTGACTAGACTCCCTTCTCCAGGCAGATTCCAGCCCCTTGAACCTTGCCAAGGTTGGGCTTTGATGCAGCTAACCAGGCTTCTAAGATGGTGAACTCCTACCCTTCACACTTCCAAGCATCCAACTCACACCCCACATACCCATCTATCCCCACTCCCCACTGCTGACTGCTCCCCTTTGTTTAGGTTCCAATTGCTGACCCAATGCTAGGACGACCTGGTGCAAGTCATGTTCACTGGCTTTGCCAAGCTCCTGGGTCTAAGTCTG
>PVKH010023510.1:0-13835 GCA_004027955.1 Chaetophractus vellerosus
GAACTAGATGGAGACCTTTATTTGAACTGCTAGGAAGTTTAGAGCTTATTATATTGTTACTTTAATTTTCCTTAGACAGCTATTTGGAGGGGGGGGTGGGAAATTATAGAGTGGAAGAGGTAGAGTTGTTAATATATAATCTTTTTCTTTTTCCATCTCCTATTGACTTAATGGACTTTGTCTTATGAGAGTTAATAGTTTGTGGTCTTTATTGCATCTGTGTTTTTATATTAAGCTGTTTTTATTGTAAGAGTATGTATTTGTGAACCTATTTAGTTACTGGTTTATTATTAGAAGAAAAAAGGGGAAGGAAATATTAATGTTTATATGATCTAGAATGTTAGATGGTTTCCCTGAAAATAGCTGATCACCTGGTCACCTCTCAAACTTTTAAATTTTTAGCACCATTTTCAGTTAAAAGATCTTTTAACATCAATTTTCTCTTCAGAAGCTCAAATTAAATATATTAAAGGCAAGTGTTTGTCTTTGATCTCTATTAATGTTCTTATATCTTATCCATTGTAGTGCCCATCACACCCCTGGCTTCCACAGAATAAACTCAGAAATAACTTCTGATACATCACTGTCTGCAGATATTAATGTTTAGTTCTGTGTGTCTAAGGAGAAGGAACCAAACCATTTAGGATCAAGGTCAGCTGTATATAATATAGAAGAAACCCAAAATAACATAGTAGCTTAAGTAAGATAGTTTATTTTTCTTTCATGTGAAAGTATACATACCAGGTCCTTCTATATTACAGTACCAGGTCCTTAAGGTGTGGTTCTCATCTTCGTGCTCCAAGGTGGTTGCTAGAGTTTCAGCCATCACATTCGTGTTTCAGGCAGCAGGATGGAGAGTTGGGTGAGGAAGTTCTTTCTTTTAAGAAGCCCTCTTGGAGATACAAAACTTGCACTTATATTTCTTTGGATAAAATTCTTCCTTCCTTTGAATCTACAGGGCTTAAAGCCTAAAATCATCATTTTAGTGAAGGTCAGTTACTCAGGTTGTATCACGTTTGCTGTTTTTTTTTTTTTCAACCCCTCTGTCATTGAGGAGCTCCATGATTCTATATTTGACCGTACTGTATAGGATACAGATTCTTCAGGATTCTCTGGAGCATCTGGTATTGGTGATTATAGGATTTCCTCTGCTTCCAGGATCCTATAAACAGGGTCTGTGAAAGAGATAGAAAGGTGCTTATTATTTCCTATTCACTTTAAGAAAGATAGCGTCTCAATTTTACTTTCTTAAAAACCCAGGCTTAAATAAATAACGTTTGGGCCCAGCTAGATAGCTCAGTGGCTTAAATAAATAACGTTTTAGAATATTTCAAACTTATATAACAGTAGAGAACAGAGTTTAATGAGTCCTCATGTACCATGTACCCACCAGTTATCAATTCATGACTAATCTTATTTTATTTATACCCTTACCTATTCCCTTCCCCCTCCTGTCCTAGGTTATTTTGAAGCAAATCCCAGACATCATATAATTTTATCCATATAGTCTTCATTATGTATCTTTAAAAGATAAGGATTCTTTCAGTAAATATAACCATGATACTATTAACATATTTCAAAAATTGACAGTTATGCCTTGATATCATTAAATATCCAGTGTTCAGATTTCCCTAGTTGATGCTTATAAATTATTTCTTATAGTCAGTTTGTTTGAATTAGCATCCAAACATTGCATTTGGTTGTTTATGTCTCTTAAATTTCTTTTTAGCCTCTGGGTTTCCCCTCCCTCACTTTTTTTTCCCCTGTGCATTTTATTTGTTGCAAAATCTGAATTCTTTGTCTTTTAGAACTTCGCATAGTTTTTATTTTGCTAATTGCATCCCTTTGTCTCATTTAAAAACATGCTCTTCTAGCCTTATGTGTTTCATATGAACAGGCAGATTTAGACACATGGATTTAGTTTCTTATTTCTTTTTCTTTTTGCAAAAATACTTTATAGATGGTGTTTCATTCTTTCATCAGGAGACATAGTTTCCAGTTGTCTCTCTTTTTGTGACATTAAAGGCTATTGATGATTGTTTAGATTTATTTTTATCATTTCATTTGTTAGGTGGAATTCTCCTTATAAAGAGAAATTTTTCCTTTTCTACTCTTTGTTTACCCAGTATAGAATTGGTACAGAAAAGGCAGATTGAATGCTTGATTTTTTATTTTTCAGAAAAAAAATGAGTGATTTTATTTTTTAGCATTCTCCAAAGGTGATTATTTTGGTTTTTAGCATTATCATGAACTCATGGTTTTTAAAATATTTGATGTCTTTCAGTCACACTTTATAATAGTAACTACTCAAACTTTTCAGTTAAGCTTGCATCCTGTTGCTATGACATGACCATGGTGTCTTGATAGCTTCTTCTGATCAAAGCTTTTAACCTTCATTAGTGAGCTTCAAGGAATCCATGAATTTCCTAAAGTAGTATAGAAAAATTTTGTATGTTTATGTGCTTGTACATTTTTTTTCTGAGAAGTTTCTTACCTCTTGCCAGATTTTCAAAAGGATTTTGACTCATAATAAGTTAACTATATACAAATTCTCCTAGCCACAGACAAATAAAAGAAATGTTCTAAAATAAGGAATAGAAGTAAGGAAGTTGCTATTGGAGATTTAGAATCAGATGCAGATAGCAGTGGGATGTGAAATTAGAGGGAGTTGAGGAATCAGAGATGGTGAGCAGGGAGGGCTGTCAAGGGTGATGATGGAGGAGGGAAATGACTGCAGAGGAGGCACAATGTAACTTTCTGGGGTAATGAAAATTTCTATATTTGATTGTGGTAGTAGTAACACTACCTTTGTCAAAACTCATCAAATTGTACAGTTGAAATAGGTACATTTTGTTGTATATAGATTATATATCAACAACGTTCATTAAAATAAAAATAAGGAGTCTAGGGGAAGCTATAAGTAGATGTCCTTCAGAGACAATATTTTTTTGTTTTTAAGATGGGAGATTTTTGAGCATGTATAAATGTTTACCATTCCCCCATTCATCACTTAATAACTTGTGGTGGTCCTTTAGCTAAGTGTTAACTGTCTCCTGGAAGTCTTTTCTCTTCGATGTCCCTTCTTCCCTTTCCCATAATAATTTGTTCATTGTTCTGTTTTCACATTTGGTCACAATAGCAGGTACTTGAATATCTTTCTCTTTTGACTATCAGTTTCTCCAGGATTAGCACCATCTTATGTGTATCGCTAGAGCCAATGTGGTACTTAATATGCTCAGTGACTGTGGAGTGGATGTGATAAAAATTCAGTGGTCTAATTTTCTGGTCAATTTCTTATTTTCTATTTTGAAATTCAAGAAGGCTGTTTCTTTTATTTGAATCTTTATATCTTATATTGGGATACTTCTCTATAATGTTCTTTGAGAATGTTGGCAGTTTATTAATCCAAATTTCAGTTGCCCTGAAGTTTACCCAAGAGAACAGTATTAACTACCTTATTAATTGTTACATGAACTTAGGATCTTTTTTCAGTTTCTATGTTAAAGCAAAAAAAAATCCTATTAAACTGGGTTTTTCACTCATCAAAGATAAAATAGACTTGAGCTCATAACACATACACAAAAAGTATACCACATATTTTTATTGCAGACTAGATTTTTTTAGAGAGGGTCAGAGCACATGTTAACTCCAGATCATAAAAAGGAAGACTAAGATTTGATGTTTGCATGTGATATGTGCAGCGTGCTTCACGAAAGCAGTGGAATAATTTATTTCTTTATAAAAAATTTCATGGTAATTTTAGGAAAAGAATAATATCTGATACCATTTTCAGATTATATCCTATTTACTGGTATGATTTTTTTCCATAGGTAAACTTGAAGCATTTTGTATTATTTTAAATCTAAAACTGCTTATGGGAAAGGGACTTATGCAACCTTCAGAATCCTCTTCATCTTGTTTATAACCTGCACCAAGCACAATACTTGAAGGCAAGCCAGTAAATAAATGAATATTTGTTGAATGACTACATCTCCCCAGGAGACCATAAATTCATTGGATAAACCTTGGAAAACCCAGCACAAATGCCCTTTAATAGTGTGGGTACTCCCTAAATATGCAATTGTCTTAAATTTTGTGTGATCAATAGAAGTAAGCTTTTAGTACTGGCAGCCTTGAAATTATCATTTTTCCCCCTCCTTTTCCTATAATGCAATATCACTATGAAAGTTAAAATCTGTCATTGTTTACAGTCTGGTTGTTTCTAAGGCATTTCAAGTAAGCATTTGTTTTCCTTCTTTCACCCTCAGATAGTGAGTTTTTTTTTAACACATTGAATGAAAATAGATGTCCAGTCATTTTTCTTCTTTTAAAAATTTGATAATTGTGTTTGAAGGACTTTGCTCCCTGCTGCAACTTTGAAAGATAGCAACCTGTTGACCAAAAACTGTCTTAGTTTCCTAGAGCTGCTGTAGTAAGTACCACAAACTGGGTGGCTTGAAACAAAAGAAATGTATTATCTCAGTTCTGTAGGCTAGAAGTCTGAAATGAAGGTGTCAGCAGAGCCATGCTTCCTCCAAAACCTGTAGGAGAGAATCCTTCTTTGTCTCTTTCTAGCTTTTGGTGTTCCTTTGCATGTGGCAACATTAACTCCAATCTGTCCCTCTTTTTTTACCTGCCATTCTCCCCATATATCTGTGACTCCTTGTTTTTTCTAAGACTTGATTTCATACATGGTAATTATTCAATAAATAAATATTTGTTAAATGACTGAGTGAATGTTTGAATTTAAGCTTAAGCTGTAACTTATAAAACTTCACATTTTAATATTTTAAAATTGTTGATAAGGCAGACAAAGAGTATAAAAAAATTAGTACTTTGCTACTTTGAGAAGCTAACAGTACTGTTTACAGTAGCTGTCGTTCCTTTTAGTGCATTACTAATGTTAAAAAAAAAAAACTTAAGAAGTTCACAATAAGAAGAAACTGTGAGTGATAATTTTTAGGTAATATAAATGACTTCCTGCTTAAGATCTTTTTGTGTGTACTAGGCAAATTCTATAATTTGCATCATTCTATTAAAATATTTAATTAAGTGATGGAACACTCTTTTCTCTTGACTTTGATATCACCATCCATTCTTTGTTCTGCTATTACCTCTTTTTCTACTTATTTTCAGGTTTCTTTTTAAATATATATATATATATTTATTAGAAAAGTTATGAAGTTATAAAACAATTATGCAAATATGTAGAATTCCCATACAACACCCCTCCAGCTACACATTACATTGTTGTGGAACATTTGTTACAGATTATAACATTAGACTGTTACCACTGATTATGGACTATAGCATACATTTGATGTATTTTTCCATACCCCCCATTATTAACACATTACTTCTTGTACAAAGATACAAGAATATTACAATATTGCTGTTAACTATAGTCGATAGTTTACATTAATTGTATTTTTCCCATGCATCTCCATAGCCTTACCACGTTGTAATAGTGATGTACATTTGTTCTAGTTCATAGAACATTCTTGTATTTGTACTATTAACCACAATTCTCATCCACCTCTGGGTTCACTGTTATTCAGTCCCTAGACTATTCTCTAGCTTTC
This sequence comes from Chaetophractus vellerosus, assembly GCA_004027955.1. Classification (NCBI taxonomy): domain Eukaryota; kingdom Metazoa; phylum Chordata; class Mammalia; order Cingulata; family Chlamyphoridae; genus Chaetophractus; species Chaetophractus vellerosus. The sequence continues at coordinate 5,583 of PVKH010023510.1, forward strand.
TTTCAATTGACATTTACATCCCTAGACGACCCCTTTCATTCACAAACCCATTTATAAACCAGCTTTGTTGGTTATACTCAGCATAATGTTACCATCAACTCTATCCAATTCCACACTTTTACAGTCAAGCTAATTAAAACTTCTACATACATTAAGCATCAGTACCCCCTCTCAGCCCACATCCTACTTCCTAGTAACCTATACTCTAGGTTTTAACTCCATGCATTTATTTTTCATATTTAGTTCATATTCGTGAGACCATGCAATATTTGTCCTTTTGTGTCTGGCTTGACTCAGCATAATGCCTTCAGAGTTTATCCATGTTATCATATGTGTCCCAATTTCACTTCTTACTCAGCATAGTATTCCATCTTACGTGTATACCACATTTTGTTTATCCATTCATCAGTTGATGGACACTTGGGTTGTTTCCATCTTTTGGCAGTTGTGAGTAATGCCACTGTGAACATCAGTGTGCAAATGTCTGTTCATGTCACAGTTTTCAGTTCTTATGGTATATTCCTAGTAGAGGGATTGCCAGATCACATGGCAGTTATATTTAACTTCTTGAGGAACAGCCACACTGTCTTCCATAGAGGCTGCACCATTTTACATTCCCACCAACAGTAAAAGAGTGTTCCTATTTCTCCACGTCCTCTCCAGCACTTATAATTTTGTTTGTTTTATGTTTGTTTGTTTTTTTGGTTTTTTACTAATGGCCATTCTATGAGTTGTGAGATGATGTCTCATTTTAGTTTTGATTTGCATTCCCCTAATAGCTAAGGATATTGAACATTTTTTCTTGTACTTTTTTGCCATTTGTATTTCCTCTTTGGAGAAATGTCTATTTAAGTCCTTTACCCATTTTTAAAAATTGGAATGCTTGTTCTTTTATTGTATGATCTTATATAGCATGGAAATCACACCCTCATCAGATATGTGATACTAAATATTTTTTCCCATTGAGTGGGCTGCCTTTTCACCTTCTTGACAAAGTCCTTTGAATTACAAAAGTGTTTAAGTTTGAGGAAGTCCCATTTATCCATTTTTTTTTCTTTCATTGCTCATGCTTTCTTTGTAAGGTTTAAGAAACCACCACTTACCATGAGGTCTTGAAGATATTTCCTTACATTTTCTTCAGGTGGGTTTATGGTTCTAGCTTTTATATTTAGGCCTTTGGTCCATTTTGAGTTAATTTTTATATAAGGTATGAGATAGGGGTCTTCTTTCTTTCTTTTGCATATCCAGCTCTCCCAGCACCATTTGTTGAATGGACTGTTCTGGCCCAGCTGGGTGGGCTTAACAGCCTTGTCAAAAATCACTTGACCATAGATGTAATGGGTCTGTTTCTGAACCATCAGTTTGGTTCCATTGGTCTATGTGTCAGTCATTATACCAGTACCATGCTGTTTTTACTACTGAAACTAGGTAATATGATTTAAAGTCCAGAAATGAGAGTCCTCCAACTTTGTTCTTCTTTTTTAAGATGTTTCTGGCTATTTGAGGCCCTTTACTCTTCCAAATAAATTTGATAATTATTTTTTTCTATTTCCTTTTTTAAAAAAAAGGCTGATAGAATTTTTATCAGGATTGCATTGAATCTGTATAGCAATTTGGGTAGAATTCACATCTTAACGATATTTAGTCTTCCAATCCATGAACACGGAATGTTCTTCCATTTATTTAGGTCTTCTTTTCATTTATTTTAGCAATTCATTTTAGATATCTGAATACAAATGCTTTATGTTCTTGGTTAAATTTATTCTTAAATATTCTTTTAGTTGCTATTATAAGTAGAATTTTTTTTTCTTACTTCTTCCTCAGATTTCTCGTTTCTGGTATATAGTAACACTACTGATTTTTGCTTATTAATCTCGTATCCTGCTACTCTGCCACTCTGATCAACTCATTTTTAGCTCTAGTAGTTCTGTGGTAGATTTTTTTGGACTTTCTAGGTATAGGATCATATCGTCTGCGAATAGCAAAAGTTTTACTTATTCCTTTCCGATTTGGATGCCTTTTATTTATTTTTCTTGCCTGTTTGCTCTAGCTGGAACCTCTAGCACTATATTGAACAATGGTGGTGACAGTGGGCATTGTTGTTTTGTTCCCGATCTCATTGGGAAAGCTTTTAATCTTTCACCATTGAGTAGTACAATGTTAGCTGTGGGTTTTCATATATGGCCTTTATCATATTGTGGAACTTTCTTTCAATTCCTATCTTTTGAGTATTTTTATCAAGAAAGGATGCTGTATTTTGTCAGATGCCTTTTCTGCATCAATCAGAATGATCATGTGATTTTCTTCTTTGATTTATTAATGTAATGTGTTACTCTGATTGATTTACTTGTGTTGAACCACCCTTCATGCATGGTATAAAACCTACTTGACCATGACGAAAAATTCTTTTAACGTATTGTTGGATTTTATTAGCAAGTATTTTTTTGAGGATTTTTTTGCATCCATATTCATTACGGAATGGGGCCTATAATTTTCTTTTTTTGTAATATTTTTATCTGGTTTTTGTATTAGGCTGCTATTGGCTTCATAGAACGATTTTGGTAGCATCCCTTCTTTGCATTCGTGTTGAGATATTTATTGATTTCTCTCACAATTTCTTCTTTGACCCACTGATTGTTTAAGTGTGTTGTTTGATCTCCCTATATTTGTGAATTTTCCCTTTTTCTGCCTGCTTTTGATTTTTAACTTTATTCCATTATTGTCAGAGAAAGTGCTTTGTATAATTTAAATCTTGTCAACTTTACTGAGATCTGCTTTGTGACCCAACATATGGTCTATCCTGGAGAAATACCCATGAACACTTGAGAAGAACGTATATCCTGCTATTCTGGGGTGTAGTTTCTTATGTGTCTATTAGGTTTAGTTTTTTTTAATCATAGTATTCAAGCTGTCTGTTTATTTAATGATCCTTTGCCCAGATGTGTGTCCAATGATGAGAGTGGTGTATTGAAGTCTGCAATTATTATTGTAGAGATATCTATTTCTCCCTTCAGTTTTGCCAGTGTTTGCTTCATGTAATTTGGGGCATCCTGGTTAGGTGCATATACATTTATGATTGTGGTTCTTCCTGGTGAACTGCCCCTTTTATTATTATATAATGTCCTTCCCTTTCTCTAATAACAGTTTGCTTTTAAAGTCTGCTTCATTCAATATAGGTGTAGCTTCTCCAGGTTTTTTATGTTGTTTTTTTTTGTTGTTGTTGTTTTGTTTTGTTTTGTTTTGGTTACCACATGCATGGCATAACTTTTTCCAGCCTTTCCCTTTCAATCTATTTGTATCCTGGGGTCTGAGATGAGTCTCTTGTAGATAGCATATAGATGGCTCATATTTTCTTATCCATTCCACCAGTATGTGTCATTTTATTGGAGATTAATCCATTCACATTCAATGTTATTACTGTAAAGGCAGTTCTTATTTTACCCATTTTGACCTTTGGGTTTTGTCTTTCATATCTTATTTTCACCACTCATTTTATACTTTTAGTTCCTTTTACTGATATAAAATTTATTTCTAGACTCTCTCCCTAGTCTCTCTCTCCTATCTTTTCTTTTCAGACTGTAGCACTCCCTTTAGTATTTCCTACAAAACTGGTCACTTGGTTGCAGACTCTCAGTTTCTATTTATCTGTGAATATTCTAAACCCATCCACAATCTTGCCAGATATAAGATTCTTGGCTGGAAGTTTTTCTCTTACAGTATTTTAAATATATCATACCACTGCCTTCTTGCCTCCGTGGTTTCTGATGAGAAATATGGACTTAATCTAATTGGTATCGCTTGTATGTGAGGCATCACTGCTCTCTTGCTGCTCTCAGGATTGTCTTTTTGTCTTTGGCATTTGACATTCTGAGTAGTATGTGTCTCAGAGTAGATCTTATCAGATTTATTCAGATGAGAGTATGTTGTGCCTCTTGGACACAGATATCTATAGGGTTGGGACACTATCTACCATTATTTCTTCAAATATTCCTTCTGCCCATTTTTCCTTCTTTTTTCCTTCTGGGACACCCATGACACATGTTTGCACATCTCTTGCCATCATTTAGTTCCTTGAGAACCTGTTCGATTTTTTCCATTCTTTTCTTTATCTGTTCTTTTGTATATTCACTTTCCAAGGCCGTGCCTTCAAGCTCACTGATCCTTTCTTCTGCCTCCTCAAATATGCTGTTATATGCCTCCAGAGTATTTTTTTTTAAAGGAGGTACCCAGGGTTGAACCCAGGACCTTGTACATGGGAAGCAGGCACTCAAACCATTGAGCTACACCCGCTCCCTATCTATAGCACCGGCCCCCCTCCTCCCCTGCCAGGGGTGGGGATGGAGCCTCAAGAGTACCCAAACAGTCTAATCCATGTGGGCTGGAAGTGCCTGCAGTTGCCCTGAGAGGCTGAGGAAACACAGATCCCCTCTTATCCTATTGGTGGGCAAGGATGGAGCCACAGGTATCCCACTATCCAGTCTGTGTGTATTGAAATTGTCAACAGTTGCCCTGAGAGGCTGTGGAAACACTGCCCCACTTCTATCCTATTGGGAGGTGGGGATGGAGCCAAACGTGCCCAACAGTCCAGTCTGTGTGGGCCAAAAGTGCCTGCAGATGCCCAGAAAGGCTAGTGCAGGTCCCCCCAGCTTCCCTCCTGCTGGAGTTGGGGCTGGAGCCTAGGCTATGGCTGTAAGCCAAAAGAAGCTGGTCCCCACTGTCACTGTGATTTTCGTTCAGCCCCGCTTCCCCTCATGCTGGGGGTAGGGTTAAAATGGAGGCTACCAGTCTCTTTCTGACTTGGACAGGTTCAAACTTGAGCTGTTCTTAGGATTTGACTTTAGCCAGCTGAATTTACTAATCAGTAGCTGCAGTCGGTGGCCAACCATCTCTTCCTCCCCTGTTTTTTTGAAATGGAGCTTCCACCTCCAGCCAGGGAATCACTCCTGAGGTGGCTTGTGCTGCCAGCAGAGAATGGGCACTGGGCCCATGGTGTGGAGTGCTCTACTCACGAATCTTCTCTGCAAATGGGCAGTCTCATCCTTCTGTTCTTTCAAGGATGTTTCAGGATGCTCTTCTGCTCCCTTGGGCCCCTCAAACAGGTGTTTTAGTTAGCTCTGGGTGACTACCAACTGCACTGTAGGACTGACTGACTCTTGGAGCTCCTTACTCTGGTGCTATCTTGCCCCTCTCTTTCACAGACTCTGTTTTATTAACCTCTTACTCTTTGAATTGTTCCTTATTTCCTGGTACCTTCCTTCTCAATTTTATCTTTCCTTTCCCATACCTTCAACTGCACTTATTCTCTGGTGATTTCAAAATCTCTAGTTCTAGGCTACCAGTCGCTGATGAGCTCTAGACCCAAAGTTTTATACATGCCTCAAATACAACATATATAAAATTGAATTCTTAGGAATTGTCCTGAATGACATTGCAACGACAGATATCGGCATTGTATATCTTGCCATAACCTACAGAATTGTGTGGGAGAAAGTGTAAACTACATTGTAAACTGTAATCCATACTTAGTGGCAATGCTTCAAACTGTATTCATCAATTGCAATGAATGTACTACACTAATGAAAGATGTTGTTAATGTGGGTGTGGGAAGTGTTGGGTGTGAATTTAATCTGGGTAATTGTGCTTCATTGCCTAAATTCATTGATAACAATGTTATATATTGCTTCCTTGTGAAATAATCCTTGATTTGATACCATTGGGAGCGGGAGATTTTGACAACTTGGAGAATGCATTTTTGGCCAAACAGGGCAGTTACTACTCCGGTCCAGATAATTATTGTCATGAAGAATGTGGGCTCAGTATTGTCAGAGCTTCCTATTTTTCAAGAGTAACTGGACTTCTGGACATTTTACAAGAAAGCTCCTATTTTTAAATGTTAGTAATTAAAAGCAAAATAAAACAAACAAACAAAAAATGTAAAGGCAAACCAAACATCTCTGCAGACTGAATCCAGCCAAGTAGGCTTTAGTTTGCATTCTTTGGTATTGAGCATAAGAATTACTTTTTCAGCTTCGTCTCTCAAAAATACTTACTTGCATTACACTGGATAGTTTACAGTTCTTATAAATCTCAGGCTTTTTCTGTGCCCTTGTACAAGCTGTTTCCCTTGTCTAGAATCCCCGCTTCCTTCCTCATCCCATTCCAAACCATTGCCTTCCTTATTATGGTTAATTTTTCTTTGTCATTTAAGACTAAGTGCCCTGATTGGGTCAGGGAGCTTGTATTAGTCAGCCAAAGGGGTGCTGATACAAAATACCAGAAATTGGTTGGTTTTTATAAAGGGTGTTTATTTGGGGTAGAAGCTTACAGTTACCAGGCCATAAGCATAAGTTTTTCCTTTACCAAAGTCTGTTGCCATGTGTTAGAGTAAGACAGCTACCAACATTTGCCAGGGTTCAGGCTTCTTGGGTTCCTTTCTTCCCGGGGCTCTGTTTCTGTCTGGGCTTAGCTTCTCTGGTTCCTCCACAAGGTCAGCTGTAGACTATGAGGCTCTATAGGGTCTGTCTCTCTCCACAAGACCAGCTGTGAACTGTCAGGTGAATGGCTCATCTCTTTTCCCGGGGCCTTCTCTCCTTCCTCATCAGAACCCTGACATCAAAACTGCTCCAGCTCTGTCCTTTGCCATGCTTTTTATATTTGATTCCCCACCCACCAAGGGGTGGAGCTCAATGCCCTACTGACATGGCCCAGTCAAGGCCCTAATCATAATTTAATCATGCCCAGATTAACAGACCAGTTTATGAGCATAATCCAATATTTATTTTTGGAATTCATAACTAGATCAAACTGCTACAGAACTTTTTTTTTTTTTCTATGACCTCCAATAGTCTAGATTAGTTCTCCTATTTGCTCCCATTATACTCTGTTTATGCTGTAGCCATCTCTCTTTTTCTCTGTCCAGACTGCAAGTTCTTAGTCTCTGGCATGTGTCTCATACCTAGGTGATAGGACATTTTTGGTGCAAGTGGTAGAAGCTCATTTGGAGCTAGTTTATAAGCATAAAGGGGGAGGGGCATTAATGGACTCACATAACCAAATAGTGGGAGTCGGGGATAGTTTTAGGGATGACAAGAACCAGGGATGACATTGACAGGATTCTTTCCATCTTGGGTCTCTCATTTTCTCTGTGGTCTGCGTTATGAAACAGGACAGGCCATAGACCAGGATCACGGTCTCTAGAACTTCCAAGCTCACTTCTTTATAGCTTCTTCTTGCTTCTAGTTAGAAAAATCTCAGAGAGGTACTTTGACTGATAGTTTATTTCAAGTCCCCATCCCCGTTAATCTGCGTGTATAAGAGATAGCGCGCGTGCGCACACACACACACACGGACACATGATTTAAAAATCAGGAATATTTTCCATAGGAAGTGACTTTTAAGGTTTCACCTGACTAATTTAGAAGTTAGCCATGCCAAGAGATGGGGAAGAGTGTTCCAGTCTCTACAGAGAGCCAGTAGAAGGATGCTGTCTTAGTTTTCCAGTCTGCTATAACAAATATCACACGGTGGGTTAGCTTAAACAATGGGAATTTATTGGCTTGTGGTTTTGAGGCTAAGAGAAGTCCAAAATTGAGGTGTCAGCAAGGCCGTGTTTCCTTTTGATTCTGTACTATTGTGATGGCTGCTGGCAATCCTTGGGATTCCTTAGCTTGCATCTGTGCCTCACATCACATGGCAATGTCTTCTCCTTTCTCTTCCGGGTTCCCTTGACTTCAGCTTCCAGCTCCTCCCTGTAGCTTATTCTGACTCTGGCTTCTGTTTTCTTTTTTCTTTATAAGGCCTCCAGTAATCCGGATTAAGACCCAACCTCACTCACTTGGCCCACACCTTAATTAAAAGTAACATGTTCAAGAGATCCTATTTACAGTGGGTTCATACCCATAGATATATGGACTAAGAAGATGTCTAAATTGGGGTACATAATTCAGTCTTCCACAGATGCTGTGGCAGTTTGAGATTATTTATGAATTCCAAAAAGAGAGATTATGTTTGTAAACTGGTGTGTTCCTCTGGAAATGATACCCTTTGATTGTATTAGATTTAGCTGAGATGCCTTTGATTAAATTAAGATTAGGTCTTTGATTCAACCAAGTCATTAGGGCATGCAAGGTTGAGTCCCTGCCCCCTGGGTGGGCTATATAAACAGAGGCTCAATAAAGTACACAGAGGAAGTAGATACACAGGAAAACACAGGAAGAAGATACACAGAGGAAGAGAGATAGCTCCATAGACAAG
>PVKH010023511.1:0-13841 GCA_004027955.1 Chaetophractus vellerosus
GCGCTCTTTATCCACTGAGCTATCTAGCTGGGCCCGGAATCTGATTTTAGATAGGAGGCCTGCCGTCTAATTCTTAAACTGTGACTGTGTGGTCTTTACAAGCAACTCTGTTCTTTCATTTATGCAGATCATTTCTACCCCACCTTTCTTACAGAGCAGTTTTGAGGAAAAAATGTGAGAAGGTAAACAGTTATCTTTTACATTCAGTTTGGTGAAGTAAGTTGACATTAATTTTACAAATATTCAAGCAAAACAAAACACGAGGGAAAACATTTTTAGCTGCCCTAGACACAAGGAAAGAGTGCTAACCATGTTTTGGAATCTTAAAGGAATTTATACAATTTGTAATGCAAGTGACCTTGTTGGAATGAAGGGCTAACAAAACTGTGGTTTCCTCAGGGCATTGAAAAGTCCATTGGATGGTAAGTGGGAAGAGCCTCTAGCAGAACCCCACTAAGCTAAGTGCTAGGGACTGGTGGGTGGTGGAGAAGTAGGGGGAGGATACCTGTTTTAGAAAGCAGGATAGTGCTCCTTGTAGCACAACTGCTTCCTTCCTACCCACAGAGAGCTGGACTTCTTATCTGCAAAATACGATTACAGCATCTAATTTCTTTCTTTTTTTTTTTTTTTCTAATTTCTTTCATTCACCCCTTATGTGAACCTAAACTAGTTGCTTTAGGACCCACAAAGTTTCTCAGAATTCATTTTAACACCTGAATAACTCTTTTCTCCCACCCTCCAATAATGGGCAAAATTAGAACAAGACCTCTGAAAAGAGCAGTGGAAGGAAATAAACTTGAAGAATTAGAATCTTGCCTGTAATCACCAAATTAGAAATTGCTGGAGCCAGGATTCATTATTGCTAGTGGGACACAGAGCAGATGACCCATAGATGTGGGTCCTAGACAGTCTCTAGCTCTGTGCTACTTGCTCTTGCACACCAGCCTGACAGCATATGCGATAAGACATGAGGTTTCTCTTGAAAGGTTAGAATCACACGTCATCACACACATCACTTGTGTTTATTATCTTAGAAGTTTTATTTGGCTGGTTTGTAGCAGTTATTATTCAGCATAATATTTTATTTAAAATTTTCTGAAATAAATTGAGCAACCGTTGGTTTAGAGTGAAAAATGGAAAGTTTGGAAACTGTATTCCGAGAGCTGTCATGAATTTATTTATGGCACTGGCAAGTCACTTTACTTCCTTGGACTTGGTGATTAAATGTTTCTTCTATAATAAAAGTAGCTGTAAAATACTATAATTCTGTGTTTTTATTCAGTTGTCTTTAGTAAGGTAAACCATATTAAACGTTACCAAATAGATCCTGAGATCCAATCTCAATAAAAAGCTAAAAATGATTTCCGTGCCTTCTAAAGAGAGTAAAAATAGGTGCCCTGCAATCATGTTCACCTCTTTATTTACCTAGAAAGTCTCTTTTTTGTCATATCTACTATAGAGATAAATTTTAGCCCATACTCTGATTAACCAAGAGAGTTATGTGTGAATTATGTTATCTATCCCCACCCCTCCTATCCACACTGTTGCTTCAATCATTATAAATTAATAAAAGCATAAAGAAATCACCTAAAAAAAATCACAAAACCTCAAATTAAATAGTCTTGACAAGTAAAGGTCTTTCCAAGAGAAAAAGTAAACAACTTTTTCAGTTTTATCAATAGCACAAAAATCAGCAGCACTCCCAAGTTTTCACTTCAACATCCACTATAGAAAATTTCCATTAAAAATATAAGGCATTGTTTACTGATTTAGTTATGAAACAAACTAAGCTGGGAGGTATTTTAAATATCTTAACCTATTGAGACTTTCAGCTGCCCAGGGTTACACCAATATTATAAGAAGGAGCCAACCCATGATTCCAAATAGTATGTTTAAAGCATCTAGTTTAGCATTTTATCAGTGCCATTTAAATTGGTATGATTATTGTTATTGATGAATATATGATGTGCCGTGGTAGAGATGAAGTAGAAGAGCCATTTACAAAGTATCTCATATATGAATTCAAACTAAATGAAGGTTAAAATTACAAAAGATTGCTTTGTTTAATAATTAAGAATGTGACCTATAGTACTTATAATAATTTTACTATTATTATTTTATTAGTATAATTATTTTTATTATTAGATACTTTCAGAACTAGTAGACTTCTAATATTGTGCCTCCAACTGCAAATGATTTTTTCACGTTAGTTATTTTAAGAATGATTGCTTTTTTTTCCTTTTTTTTAATACAACCTAAGCATGATTGCTTTTTTTCCTTTTTTTTTTTAAATACAACCTAAGCAGGTCTACAAACAAGCCAATGCTGATGGGGCAGAGAAAGCACCATAATACAGGGTTTTCTTCATGTCCTCCTAATATCTGATTTGAATTTTAGGAAAGGGCAAACAGTTTTTGAATAGGGGGTGGTGGGGAGGGAAGCCTACAAACTATATAGGATCAAAGTCTTAAACTTGTTTCTTCAGGAATGTGAGATTCTTAAAATTAAGTTTATTGCCCTTCTGTCTTGAGCCTTGGAAGCTGCCCCTCCAAGTGAAATGCCTATCTTAAAAGAAACAAAATGCTTTCCAGGCTGTCACTTATTTTTTAAAAAGTAAACTTTATTTCAACTTCAAAAAATAAAATAACAGACAAAGGCAGCTTAACAAATTATGGAAGCATAACTTTTAAAAATTTCTGTCCGGGCACATTTATCTTATTTATTCCTAAAAACAAACTCAGTTGTTTCTCCAATGTTCAGAAGTATAAATAAATGAGCACAGATTGGTTAAATGACATGAACAAGGTCTCCTTGTTAGTGAAGAAAACTGAAGGGAAAAAAATGTTTGATTATATTCATATATCATAAAACTAAATCCTATATTCTTTTTTAACAACTTTATTTCAAAGTCACAAAAATAAAAGAGCAGAAAAAGGCAACAACTTATGGAAACATTACTCTTAAAAAACACTTTTTCAGGAACTTTTCTCTACTTCCAGCTGCTAACTCAGTTGTTATGGTGTTCAGAAAGATGCAAAAATGAACACAGATTCATTAAATGACATAGTTAAGGGCTCCTTTATTAATGAAAAAAAAAATGAATAGAAAAAATGCATATTCCTATTCCTAGCTCACAAAACCAAACCCCATATTCTTTTTTTTTTTAACCTTTAGAGTTAATATAGTACCAACTTTGCTTTTGCTAAAAAAACATTAAATGTTGTTAACTATAGTCCATAAATTATATTGGTTATATTTTTCCCATGTATCACTACATTCTTAGCACCCTGTAGTAGAAGAAATTCCTGTATTTGTATTATTAACCACAGTCCTCATCTATTTCTTAAATCATTGTTATACATTTCAAATATCCTCCAGCTGTCCTCCAACTAACATTAATCTTCCTCACTCGTTTCAGCCACAATCACATCCATAAATCAACAGTATTTGTTATATTCATTATAATGTGTTACCATCAGGGCCAACCATTACCACATATTAACATTTGATCTTATTAAGTATTCTAAATACATCTAGCATCTTACCCCTTCTCTTCCCATATTCCATCTCCCACCAACCTACACTTCATAGTCTAATCCATAAGTCCATTTATTGTATTTAGTTCATATCAGTGAGACTATACAATATTCATCCTTTTGTGTCTGGCTTGTTTTACTCAATGTAATATCCTCAAGGTTCCTCCATTTTGTCATGTGATTCCCCCTTTGATTTTTTCTTACAGTTGAATGATATTCCATCATAGGCATATACTACATCTTGTTTATCCATTCATCGATTGATGGACATTTAGATTGTTTCCATCTTTTAGCATTTGTGAATAATGCCACTATAAGCATTGGTGTGCAGATATGTTTGCATCCTTGCTTTCAGTTCTTCTGACTATATTCCCAGTAGTGAAATTGCTGGATCATACTGCAGTTCTATATATAGTTTCCTGAGGAACCACTAGATTGTCTTCCATAGAGGTTGCACTATTTTACAGTCCCACCAACAGTGAAGGAGTATTGCTATTTCTCCACATCCTCTCTAGCACTTGATGTTTTATCTTCTTTTAATAATGGCCATTCTGTATGGTGTGAGATATCTCGTTGTAGTTTTGATACAGATTAAAACTGCAATGAAATTCCATATTTTTTTCTGACCCTTAGCATTGATATAGTACCTTCTTTGCCTTGCTATAAAATATCACAGTATTACTGTAAACTATAGCCAATAAGTTACATTAATTGTATTTTTCCCATATATCTCCATACTCTTAACACAAGAATGACTTATTTTAATGCCTATTAAATGTGTGAATAAAATATACAAAATGTTCAATAATTAATTTGTTAAATACGTGTTTGTTCCGTAAGTTGGGTTGATATTAATTTGTTTGTAAATGTAGCAATGGAAATTATGATATATTGTGTTGCAGTGAATCTTTGCCTTGCTTTAAAAACACTATGTGCAGATTTAAAATGCTAATAGAAAACTACTCTTTCACAAATCTATGGGATATAATTATGCTAGTGAATATTAAATAGTATTTAATGATCTCAGTTTTCATGATGAACAAACAATTTAGGACAATTACAAACAAATATCACTAATGCTCTAGATAAAAGGCTATAGCACAGATTTAGAGGGAATAAAACATTTGTGTCTGTCACCATACAGTTAGCTGGGGAGTATATCAGTTTTAAATTTGTCTTTTTGTTAATATTCCTTAAACATTTGAAACTGATGTGTGAAGCATCTTATTCTCCAGTAATGCTTGAAAAGTGACACAGTAGAAAGTTCTTAAATTTCCTTATATTTAAAAAATTAAAAATTATAGTGTTTATGTAAAATAAATAAATAAACACATTCAGTTCTTTCAGGTACCTCAAATAAGAATCACTTACCTTCTCACTCCATTTCAGCACCTGGACATCTAAACATTGATAGGTAAAAACATAACACCACGTCATCTGATCTCACATTAAAGTTCAGACCACAAATTTCAGATGGGCCCTAACCACTCTGAGGTAATCCTACTGTGTTTCCTAGAATGTTTTTTATCCTCCTTTCCAAAATGACTACTTCCCTTCTTGTCCTCCCTTCCTGTTCTTAACCTATTTGTGCTTTCAGTTGTCAATTTTTGCCTCCTAATTCTTTAGGGAGATAGAGATTGTCACACAAGAATTCTCTCATCTTCCTACCCCCACATTTATTCCACTATTTGCTTTTGTTCCTAACCCCTGCTTCCCTCCTATACTTTAGTTGAAGTGTCTCTGCCTCTGTCCAAGGCCAGCATCTCTGTTTGTGATCCCACCACTGTCTGCTTTTGTTTATACCTTTCCTTTCGCATATCAAGAGCTTCTCTCTCTGTTTCATTCCCTCAGTAGAATGTGCTCATATTTCTTATCTTTACATTTTGTGGAAGACTTTGAGTCTACATCCCTCTCCAGCTATTAGCTATTTTTCTTGTCCCCTATGCAAGCTTCTGAAAAGAATTGTTTGTCATGGGTGCTACACTCTTCATATCACATTCTTTCCTCAACATTTTCCACTTGTGCTTCCATCTCTACAATTCCTTGAAACTGTTCTTGTTAAAGTCAACAGTTATGTTCATGTTGCCAAGTCCTGTTCTTAATTTACTTAAAGTAGACTATTTCCTCCTCCTTTATAGTCTCATCTTTTTCATTACAGCACATTTTATTGAGTTTTCACCTGCCTCATTGTTGGTTCCTTCTTAGTCTCCTTTACTGTCTCCTCTTATGCTTTAAATCTAAGTCATTTAATATGCCAGGCCATTTTCTGGGCTTCCTGTTTTTAAATCTACATACTTCAGGAAGTGGATGTGGCTCAAGCGATTGGGCTCCCGTCCACCATCTAGGAGGTCCAGGTTTCGATTCCCAGGGCCTCCTGATGAAAAGCAAGCTCGCCCATGTGGCGAGCTGGCCCATGCAGGAGTGCTGGCCCATGCAGAGAGCTGGTGTAGCAAGATGATGCAATAAAAAGAGACACAGAAGAGAGACAATATGAAACACAACAGACCAGGGAGTTGAGGTGGCGCAAGAGATTGAGCAGCCTCTCTCCACTTCAGAAGGTCTCAGGATTGGTTCCTGGTGCTGCCTAAAGAGAAGATAAACACACACAGATGAACACACAGAGAGCAGACAGCAAGTGCGAAAACAACTGGGTGGGGGTGGGGGGATAAATCTACATACTTCATCCCTAAAGTCACCCAAATGACCCAAATCTATACTTCTAGCCCTGACATCTCTCAAGAGTTTCTACTGCTGTAACTAACATCCTAGAAACCCCCACTTGACATTTTATAGTCATCTCAGATTCTCTTGGCCAAAATAGAATTCTAATTTCCTCTTCACCCCCAATTCTGAAATCTTCAGTCTCGGTCTTTTCTTATTTCAATAATGGCATCACCATCCAACCAATATCTTATAGATTCTACTGCCTCTTAAATCTGTCTTTCACAAAATGATCTAATTTTTTCCATCATCACTATATAGTATATAGTACTTAAGAGCTGGCTCTGGAATCAAACTGCCTGGGTTCAAATTCTGATTCATTATGTGCAGTTTCTGTGACATGGGGCTGGTTACTTAACCTTACCATACCTCAGTGTTCATATTGGTAAAATTGGAATAATATTTACCTCATACTTTACCTGCTGTAAAATTATTACAATGACAGGAAATAGCAAGCACTTTATTAATTTGAGTATTAGTACTGCTACTACCGTCACCCACCATCATCCTAGTCAATGCCTCCATCATCTCTCTTTTTGTGTGTGTGTTTTATGCTGCTTTGAGTCTTTCATGGACCCCAGAAAATCATGTTCTTAAAACGAACCTATTCCTGGCCTGTAAACCCGTTACAGATGGAAGCTTTTCATTTGTTTGCTTCAGTTAAGGGCCTTTGATTAGTTTATGGGACCCAGAGTGGGTCTTAATCTTCTTATTGGAGTCCTTTATAACAGAGGACTGAAAAACTGCAGACACACACAAAAAAAGCTGCAGAGACAGAGAAACTGCGAGAAGCTGAGAAGTACTAGGGGCCAGAGGCTGGGATCAGTGGAGCAAAGAGGCACTGAAAGAGGCCCCTGAGAGGCTGAAAGAAACAAGGCTTGGAGGAGAGGGGAGAGACAATCCCATGTCTGATTGTCCACAGCTGAGATTGGAAAGAAAATAAACCTGGAGGAGAAGGCAGAGACCCAGACTGGCAGGGCCACCATTGTGTCTTGCCACCTGGCAGGAGTCCAGGAACACCAGCAGCCGACCTTCAGCCAAAATTTAGGCACGAAGTACCCAAGAGGCTGGGCCTGTAGCCCAGCCCAAAGCTGATGATTATATGCCTGGTCTCCCACAGCTGAGCTCCGGGAGTTGGTAGATTCTGGAGGGGAAGGCAGGGACCTTGGCATAGATTGACTGCCATCTTTACCATGTAGCAGGACACCAGGATCATGAGTAGCTGACTTTGATGAGAAAGCGTCTCTGATGGTACTTTGATTTGGACATTTCTTGGCTTCAGAAATGTAAGCTTTTACTCTAAATAAAATTCCCCTTATAACAGCCAACCTATTTCTGGCTTTGGCAGCCCTGTGGCAAACTAAGACACTATCTAACCAAAAATTTAAGATCATTCATTCATCTCATTTTCAATAATTAACTGTGTTTAAATGTAACCATAATGCTTTTAGTTTAATTAACTGAGTCTATGAGTATCTAAATTTAGAAGAGACTAAAAACAATGTTTGACATTTTATTTAAATGACTTCTCTATTTTTACATGATTTTGGAATGCAACAGATTTGCAAAGGCTCATTTTACATCATTGGCTTCAGAGGTTTATGTAATTCTAGTGGGTAAGTGCGAAAAGGCGGAAATTAAGACTTAATAATGATTAGAGATAGTTAAATGGATCCATGAAATGAAGAAAAACAAAATAAGACGTTGAAATATGGGTCATACCTCATCCTAAAGCTGAAAATATTTCTAAAGTAGCTTCTTTATTGTGAACTATAGCATGGACAACACCAACAACACAATACTCTGCAAGGATTTCTCTTTTTGTATTTTACAGCTAGTCCAAATTTCTCTTTTGTAGTGCTAACATATTCTTTTGTACTATTCATTATCATTTCAATATTGTTGATGCTTTCTCCTTGCTCCTCTACTAAAAGAGATATCTGAATGAAAATGTCCTTTAAATCCTTTACTTGGTTCTCCAAATTAACAAGTTCCTTGTGTCTCTGTTCTATCTCTGAGAGTTGTGCTTTGGTGATATTGATTTCCGTAAGTAAGCTTTCACTGAAAACTTCCCATTTTCCTTGATGAAGCATATCATTTACTTCTTCTTCAGACACTTCTTTTCCAGCAACTTCAAACTGACGGAAAATAAATGTCTTGCACTTCTCTTGCTTTGCTGCTATTGTGTCATTGTATATAAACATAGTTTGCTGAAAATGGCGGAACATCACAGCATGCTGAGATTTAAGTATCCTTGTGATCACTGATGATGGACCATTTTCAGTCTCTGACTTTTTAACTTCTTTTATTAAATCACCCAAACCTCTGTTAATATGTTCTGCTTGGATTTTTATCTCCTTTTTAATGCTAGACTCTCTCTTAAGTAGACTAAACCTTCTCATTGAAGCCACTAGACTTTTCTGTTGCTGCCCAAATTTTTGAACATCTTCTGTCAAATTGTTAATACTCTCTTGTAGTTTTTGGATCTCATGTAGGTGTCTCTCAGCTACAGGCTCTCTCTCATAAATAACAGCTTGCTGCAGAAACTCCCCTTGTTCCTCTGCCTCCTTATTAGACGCATTCCTGTCTCTAGATAGTTCAAGTTCCTTTGTTCGCTGTTTTAGTTCTTGAAGTCGGTCTTTCATCTTCCCATTCCTTCCAAAAAGCAAAAGTGATTGTGTTGAAAAAAGAGAAGTTTGATATTTCCCCCCAGTAGCAGCAGGCTTCACAGAGAATTGTTGGGCTTCTAGGTTTCTGAAAAGAGATTTAAAAAGTAGGAAAATCAATAAGAATATCCTCATAAAGATCATTGAAATGAAATGTAAAAGTCATGTAAAATAATTTATAAATTACTTTGCTTAATTCTGCACTGCTATGAGTTCCATTTAGTAGGTAAAGTAGTTGAGAAAGCAGTGATGGAGATAAAATTGCCCCACAATAGTTTGTTCAGTATCCTGATACTATCAGATAGATTTTTCTTCTAATAGAGTGCTTTGACCACACTTTCAATTTTTGGGTTTAATGTTTAGACTCTGAATGTGCCATTATTGCTAACAATACTGTTCCCAGTTAATTTGGTCATTTAATGTTAAAAATATACTAGTTTTGCTAAATATGCACGATTCAGTTACAACCTTAATGACAGGGAAGGTTCCATATGAGAGCTTTAAGCAATATAAATAAAATAAAATTTTATCTTAAAAATTTTAATGCCTCAGAATTGATTAACACATTTAATGTAGCTTTGTTCATTAAATATATAGGAAACATATTATTGGTTTATGTTAATTTCTCGTTCTTAGCATTCCTATGCAAAAATATCCATATTTTCCTAGAACAAAGTTTACATCAAGTAATACCTTTAAAATATACACATATATGTAAATATATATAATCTTGTTTTAGGGGTACTGATAATACTGACATATATTACTTCCTGTGTTGGAACTTAATCACAGGATCAAATTGATGTGCATAATTTATATATAATGAAGTAAGGAAGAAATTTTTGAATAAATTATTTTTATAGAGTATGTTGATTTTAGCTAGGCATTTAATAATGTCTTTTATGATTTTTTTGCAGATAAGATGTTCAGGGGTTACAAATGGCTTGTTGAACCACACATAATATCTGTATCAATTAGGGAAAAAAAAGGTCTCTAATGTCATGTTATGGGGCTCAGTGTTTGATATGTTTAAACAAATGTTTTAATCAGTGATTAGCATATTTTCATAGAAGGCATACTTAACAAATTTGTGACTGGCACAAAGTTTGGATCTCTAGTATATCAGAGTACATAGTTGGGATTAAAAATATTAAAACAGCATGGAACAATATACTAAAAGTAACAAAAATATATTTAACAAAGAGACATGTAAAGTATTACATTTTGTTTAGAAAATATCTTCACATCTACAAGTTAAGCGACCCTTGGTTTCACAACAATGCCTATGAAAATTACCTGGTATTTTAGTTAATTGCAAGGTTTTTATCAGAACTACCAGAGCTGTCATTATGCTTTCATGAATAACAACGTGATGTCTAGATAAAATAAGAATTCTATTTGTTCCACTGACTCTGTGCCAGTCAGAGCAAATGGAGAAGATTGTGTTAACTTCTGAATAAAATATTTTAAGGTGCAAGTTGATAAATTAGGAATTTCCAAATGAGAATGGAAAAATGAGATTAGAAAACCATACCATATGGAGGATCATTGAAAGAAATGGAAATATTTGTCCTGTAGAAGGAAATACAAAGAATAAAAATGTGAGGACTGCATAAACAAGAGGGCTTTAACTCCAAAGGGCAATGGGTAGAAATTACAGAGAGAGAGATTTGGATTAATATGAAGATGACTTTTCAAACAAGTAGAGTTGAAAAGTTAGACATCATAGAGTAGTCCCAAGATGAAGTAAACTCCCTCTTGAGAAAATAAGCTTGCCATCACTGGAGATGTTCAAGATGTTCTTGAATGATGATCCAGTTGAGAATGTTTTAGAAATGATGCCTGTATTGGATAAAAAGTTAAAACACTGTCCTTGTAACATTCCTTTGATATCATGAAAGTACCAATATTTTGTCACATAATTATTGATGCCCATTGTTTGTAAAGTTTTAAATGCTGTAGTATATATTCAACAATGCCTTCCCTTGAGGAATTCACAGTCTGAGTGGGAGAGGGCCAATATATAAGTGAACAGAAAAACAAGATAAATGATCTATCTTGATAGATCAATTTGGGCAAGGCCTCTTTAAGGAGGTGTTTGAGCTATGAGACTTAAACGTTGAAAAGCTAGCTGGATGAGAGCCATGGGAATATACTCTGGGTATAGGAGATGGGGTGCAAAGACAATGAATAAGATTAATATGTTTTAAGAACAATATAAATGCCAAAATGATAGAGGAATGACATGGAAGGCATGAGGTCAAAAAGGTAGGCAGGGGCTAGTTCATAAAGGCCTTGTGGGCCAAAGTAAGGAGTTTAGATTTTATTCTAGATGAAGTGGAAGACAACTGAAGGTTAAGTAGCCTCTTATTGACATAATTTATATACATATGTATTTTTTATCTCAATTTTTTTTTATTATCAAAGTTAAAGATTTATCAAAAAATCAAGCAGAAAATAGAGATCCCGCATTCTCCTCCCCGTCAGCCATACACACAGTTTTCGATGTTATTAACCCTTTGCATTAGTGTGGTACCTTTGTTAAAATTGATGAAGCAATACTATTACAATTATACTATTAACTATAGTCCATAGTTTACATTAGGGTTCACTGACTTATATTTTTAAAAGATCATTCTTGTTTGCTGTATAGAGAATAGTTTTCCTGGAAAGTAGTTCACAGGATAGAGCTAGATGATAACGACAGAGATGAAATAAACAGGAACCATTCAGGATATATTTTGGAGTTAGAAGCAACTGGACTTACTGAGACATAAACCCATCAGCGGCATTTAACACAATTAATTGTTTCTTTTTGAAGCACTTAAGTGATTTTCCTGGTTTTCCTCTTACCCTTTTCACTTTTCCTTCATCGTCCTTTGCTGGTTTCTCCTCAACTTCCCTACCTCTTATTATTGGAATTCTTACGGATTAAGTCCTCTTTTTATCCACCATCATTTCCCCAGTAATCTCATTCAGTCTCATCACAATACTGTCCATTTGATGATGACTCAAATTTTTTTATCTCCAGCCTAGACTACTCTCATAATGCCAGACTGTCTACTTGACAGCTATATTTGAATTGCCTGTGTCTATAACTGAGCTTCTGATCTTCTTCTGACCCCAAAACTGCTCCATCTCCGGAAATGGCAACTCTGTTCTTTCAGTTGCTTAGGCCAAAAACTTTGGAGTTGTTCGTGACTCTTCTTTTTTTCTCGTTCTTCATATCCGCGCTAATAACAAATATTGTCAACCCCTCTTTCAAAGTATATCTAAATCCAGCCACCTCTCACCACTTCCCTGGTCAAAGTTACCATCATTTCTCATCTGGTTTATTGCCCATACACTTCTAACTAGAGTCCCTGTTTCCTCCCTTGCACCTCTTTTTCCTTTGGTCTTAACACAGAAGACATTTAAAATGTAAGTCAGTTCATGCCATTCTTGTTTCTGGAATCCTCCAGTAGCATTTTATATCAAAGGACAATTCAGTTTTTGTATTTGCCTACAAGGTCCTACATTTCCCTACCCCGTTTTTTACCTCTCTGACCTCAACTCCTACAGTTCCCCTCACACCTTCCTACTTCAGTATACTGTCGTCTTAGCTCTTCCTCACAAAAACTAGGCATGTTCCTGCCTCAGGGCTTTACCACTTACTGTTTCCTCTGCCTGAAATGCCCTTCCCCATATAGTACATGACTTGTTCCCCCAACTTCTTGGGTCTTGCTTAAATACCACCTTTTCAATAAGGCTTTTTCTGATCACCCTATCTAAAACTGCAACCACCCTCTCATCTCTGACTTCCCAGCTCTTTCTTCTTTGTTCTTTTCACTATTTAGCATACTATATATTTTACTTATGTATCTTATTAATTACCTGCCCTGTCCTCCAAATATAGGCTTCATGAGGGCAAGGATTTTATTCATACCAGTATTCCCCTCCTTGATGATTCTCATATTGAGCTCTCAATACCTCATATTTACTTGAGGTCTTAATATCTGCCAGGCACAGTTCTAAGTGCATTGCATGTTCTTCTAAGAAATCTCAATTAAATATTAGCATGATCCCTGTTTTATAGATAATGAAATTAAGACCTGTGCTTTAGTAATTTAACCAAGATGTCAGTGTAGAACTGGAATTCAAATTCACACAGCCTGGAATGAAGGACTTATTTTTTACTATACTATAAAGCCTTTTTCAATAGTGTCAGATGCCACAGAGAGAAGAGCTAGGGTGAGTTCTGAGAAGAGGCAAATTGGTGAGTGAAGTGATTGGAAGAGAAGCCAGCTCACAAGGGATAAATCCTTGAAGTCATTTTTTATGAATATTAAAAGTTTACTTTTAATTTCCTGAGTAACTATTGCTGAGCATTTTAAGTACTGGTTGGAAATATTTTAGAATAAGTATTTCAGGTTTGTAATGTAGTTCTGTTTTTTTGCAATAGTTAATTCAAATATCTTGTAGTCCTTTATTACTGACTTGCTGTATTACGTAAAAAGTAAAAAAAAAAAAACAAAAAAACGTTGACTCACTTTGTGCAAATAAGAGACTTCTAAGCCAGGAAGAGATTTTTCCCCAACTTATCATTCTTTGTATTTCATCTTACTAGTAAGGAATATTTTTTTTCTATCTTAGGAGTAGAACTGTGCCAAGGTAGTCATTCTTTAATGTCTATGAGGAAAAATAATAAGCTATAATATCATACCTGGAAAATCTGTGAAAAGGAATATTAGTCAAGGAGAAAAATGAGAAGGTAGTATAGACAGGACTGTCAACTTTGGGTATCAGAAAGCAGATCAAGGGCCCGGCTAGATAGCTCAGTGGATAAAGAGCTCGCTGGGAAACCACATGGGAGGTCCTGGGTTCGGTTCCCGGGGACCTCTCCTAGCGGGCAGACCGCCTTGAGAATGGCAAGCCACCA